>CM040801.1:37695094-37890094 GCA_022829025.1 Squalius cephalus
CAGATAAAACCAAAGCTCCAGTTATTTCTTAAAGGGGTCCTTATTATGCTTTTTTTGTTCCATGTTCATCTTTCTTTAGTGTGTAATGTTGTCGTTTGCTCATGAAAAAGGTCTGTAAAGTTAAGAGTTATTCACTATATCAGTGCCAGTGCGCACGATTAACCCTTAAAAGACTGCGATCTTGATTGAGACCCTGTGCAAACTTATTCATAAATGACAAAGATTCGCCTGTGTCTGTTAAACCTTTGACAAAACCCCTGATTCAGATCATCATCTCGTTAGGAAAGAGCTCTGAACTGAACTGGGTGTGTCAGATAAAGGAGACATATAAAATGTGCAGAGCTGTGGGTCCCCAGGACCAGGATTGAGAACCACTGCTCTAATCGGTCGACCAATCACAACAGACTGAGGCCGACTGGCCAATCAGAGCCGGGCGCGCTTTTTGGAAGGCGTGTTTTAAAGAAACAAAACTAAAACAGAGCGTTCAGACAGAGGGTGAAACAGGTGCTGCAACAAAGAAAAAACTTTTTTTTTCTTTCTTCTTCTTATAAGTTACATTTAGTAACTTGAAGAAAAAAATATATATATATTTTGAACATTAAATGATTGATTAAATGAATTCCAGTAGACCCCAAAAACTAACAGGACCCCTTTAAAGGGATACTCCACTATTTTTTTGGAAATAGGCTCATTTTACAACTCCCCCAGAGTTAAACAGTTGAGTTTTACCGTTTTCGAATCCATTCAGTCGATCTCCCGGTCTGGCGGTACCACTTTTAGCATAGCTTAGCATAGATCATTGAATCGGACAGGACCATTAGCATCTCTCTCAAAAAAATGACCAAAGAGTTTCGATATTTTTCCTACTTAAAACTTGAAAACTATACTCTCATTCCTGCGTAATAATCAAGAAACTTTGCTGTCGTACCATGAGTCCAGCAGGCGTAATGATATGACGCAGCGCCTGAAAATAGTCCCCAGCTCGGTAACTTGCAATGTGACCGGGACTAAGTTTGTCTAACCTATTAGACCTATTTTCAGGCGCTGCGTCATATCATTACGCCTGCTGGACTCATATCATTACGCCTGCTGGACTCATATCATTACGCCTGCTGGACTCATATCATTACGCCTGCTGGACTCATATCATTACGCCTGCTGGACTCATATCATTACGCCTGCTGGACTCATATCATTACGCCTGCTGGACTCATATCATTACGCCTGCTGGACTCATATCATTACGCCTGCTGGACTCATATCATTACGCCTGCTGGACTCATGGTACGGCAGCAAAGTTCCTTGATTATTACGCAGGAATGAGAGTATAGTTCCTAGCCATATCAGCCTAGAAAATCGCAACTTTACATTTTCCGTCGATCTTAGTACACGATGTAACTACAGAAGAGTCAAGTTTTAAATAGGAAAAATATCGATACTCTTTGGTCATTTTTTTGAGAGAGATGCTAATGGTCCTGTCCGATTCAATGATCTATGCTAAGCTATGCTAAAAGTGTTACCGCCAGACCCGGAGATCGGCTGAATGGATTCGAAAACGGTAAAACTGTTTAACTCTGGGGGAGTTGAAAAATGAGCCTATTTCCAAAAAAAGTGGAGTATTCCTTTAAGGATGTTCTTTGACAGGCAGATGTATACAACGGCTAGTTCTGCTATTAGATGCTAATTGGTCATTAGCATTTACATTTAATAATTTAGCAGACGCTTTTATCCAAAGCGACTTACAAATGAGGAAATGAGGAGGTCAATAACTCTAACAAACTAGCAAAATAGATTATAATTAGACACACAAACTAAGATAATAATAACAATATTAAATAATATTATTATTATATAATAAAAAATATAAATGTAATTAATAATTGAATGATAATCAAGCTAGACATTAGTCTGACCTCCAGTGGCTGAGCATGATAGTGCTGGGTCGGGTCCCGGAGTTCAGCCGCCTCCTTCATCAGCCTCTTCACAGCTAATACACACAAGAAAACACACATCTGTCATCGAGCTGCGATCTTATGTCCATATCTGCAACAAATATTCAATATAATGACTGGCCCAAAAAATAAGGCTTGTAATATAAAGAATATACTGACTCTGCATTACAGTAGACCTGTATATTGGTTGTTGTATTAGTATCTCTCACAAAATATGTGGGGTCAAAACTGAATCCTTTTATTATATTCATTAGGAACAATTTAATAAGTTGTGTATACAAAGACAAACATAATTTCATTACAGTATTTACTGAAACATGTTTCATCGGTTTCCTGCATAAGCCATAAAAGTCTGACTTGATGGTGAACCCTTTGACTTCAGACAGAAAGGAAACACCCAGCAACCTCACCGCGTCCCAGGAGATCCAAGCCATGATAATTAGCAAGACAAAGCGTGTAAAAACAAAAAACCTAGCAATTTGGCTCTAGTGAAATTATTGCAGGATAAAACGTCCATGTGTGTGTGTGCACAATAAAACAATAAAAATAGTAGTAAGTACATGCAGTTCATTAACATTACTCAGTACTTAAATGTATTACACTGTAACATGGACACCTTAAAATAAAGTGAAACCAATCAAATAGTACTCGCTTGACAAAATAATCATATATTACTGCAGTGCCAAAAATATGTTACAATTACTGTATTAATGTTAGCTGGTTGCTTCCCAATATGTATTATATATTATATACAGTATACTGTGGTGGGAGTACCCTGGTACTATGGATATAAACCATTACACAGCACTATAACTATATTAATGTAACGTTACATGGCACGGTAGTGTTTGATGTTTGCTCGACGCATTCCAGCACAGAATGAGATGAACTATATCGACACACACACTTGAACGAGCTGCCGTTGGCTAACGTTAAAGCTAATAATCCAGCTAACGTTAGCTAATGACATTTAAGGGCTGAATGTATGTATAACGCCTTTTCAGAGCACATAATTCATGACATTAAATGTAATATCGATGATTTATTAAAGATGTGGTGACATACCTGGACTCTTCAAGTTGTATTTGCTCTCCATGACGGAACAAACCTCGCGCTGGGCTGGTGTTTCCGTTCAGGTTATTTGGTGTGTGTGTGTGTGTGTCTTGGGATTTCGCCAGGTGTTTATCTAGGGCTGTAATCCTGACGTGGCAGCACTGAAGTTTTCTGCTACTTTCGAGATGATTTTCTCAGATGTCACAGGACATACAAAAAAATGAAAACAGGAAGTAAATTTAGCGTTTGAATGGCGGAACTTTATTGATGCGCTTCACGCGAACAGCGCTGTGTGACGCCAGCCACTGAAAAGCTGTGCTAATTTTATAGCGAGTTGTATGTTTTATTTGGGTCTTTAATTTTTGAGAAGCAATATGAGAATATATTTTTTCTTTGCAACTTAATTATTTTGCTTGCAAAATTTTTTATCCACAAGTGTAAAACTATGAAAGTAACCCCCAATTTTTCTCACTTTCAAGAAGATGTTGAGATTTATATCAAATCCTTATCTACCTCTTGTAACAAAAAGGCAACTAAAACTTTGAATGTATGCTCATTTTTTTTTTTTTTTTTTATCTTTTATTATTATTATTTTATGTTTTGTGGGGAGAATATTTAGTTATTTAATTTTTAATTGATACTTCCTCATTTTGTAATTTTATTTTATTTATTTTCTTGTATTTATTTATTTTGTTTTTCTTTCTTTCTTTTTCTGAATTCAAATGTGATGTAATATTTATCAGTCTCTGAACCTCAGGCTTTTTTCTCTGGTTTATGACTTTTCACTTTTGTATTTTGTAAGTAAATGTTTAATAAAAAATAATAATAAATAATAAAAATCTACACACATTCATACAAAAAAAAAAAAATTATAGCGAGTTTTGGTTTTTCAAAGAGTATGTTTGACGCCATACATCAGCAAATTATACATTTAGTAAGAGGGAGTGATACTTCTGATGCAATATGTGTTACACATGTTTACTGGAGATATGACACACAATTGTAGTCTAGAAATATAACAGGTGAAACAGAAACCAATGCGGGATATAACTATATCATACAGTCTTGTTGTGAATAAATGTATAAAATATAAACTGAACTAAAACGTGGAGAATTTGTGAAAAATACTGTTTAAAATAATAAAGTAAAAGAGGAAACATTTCAAATGTTATGGTAGACACAGCTAAATGTTTGTTAGAGAGATTTGATTTAGATATTGATTGTTCCTTTTATTTTTCTTCCATAGAAAAATAATATGTATATCTTTTTGTAATGTATTATTTTTTGTAATTAATCACCACTACTTTTAATTATTTAAAATAATTAAAATACTACTATTACTAAAATAATAATAATATTATTATTCAATTGTATTTTTCTATAGCTTTTCATTATTTGGGGGAAATTCCACAAGAAGAAATGGTCAGGGTCCAAGCTAAAGTTCATTAATTTCCTCCACGAGACCAATATTAGTGTCATATTATTAATATTTAGTGATTGTTATAAACACTCTGGCATTTTTGTGTATAAATGTGTAGGCTATATTTTCTAAGAAAAAGTGCTTAACATTTATTAATTTACAATCTGGTTGTAAAGTTAATGTTAAAAAAAGTTTCATTTGGGATGTTTGGGGTCTGTGGAGAACAGACACAGGAATAAATGGAATTTACAAAAACATTGTTTGTTTGTTTTTGTCAGATAACATCAATAAATCTGTCAGAACACACACAAATGAAGTGGCAACACTATAACACATCCACAATGTGCTCTCAGACACAAGAACTCAAAAGATCTGTTATCTACAACATATACAGATTTGCACAACCAACATATTCCAACACTCTCACCATCAGAAAACATGACTATATCAGCAACACTTGATGACTGTGGGGGTGATGAGGAGACCGAGGACTGGGATGATTTAGCAGAGGAAGATATAACCTACAGAGAGGCATGCTTCCTTGCAAAGCTTAAAGCCCAATCTAATCAAACCTATTCTGCCATTAATTACATGGTGAAGCAAACATCGTCTTTGATCACTGATACTGTAGTTAACTTGCAGACCAAGACAATGGCTCTTTTGCATCGACTTGGTCACTCAGATCACCCTGATGTCAGTACCTTAAATAATCACTTTGAGAGAGCCGCTGAACCATTGTTGGACCTGGATTCAGACTTTAAACAGATTAAATATTTTTCTCAAACAGGGTTTTTCAATAAGCCAGAGACTGAGCATTGCACTGACTGGCAGTGTGAGACATATAGCAGTCCAGGACACCTTTCAATATGTTCCTTTGCAGCCTGTCTTTAAAGGGGTAGTCGATTATGATTTCACTTTTCTAACTTTAGTTAGTGTGTAATGTTGCTGTTTGAGCATAAACAACATCTGCAAATTTACATCGCTCAACGTTCAAAGCAAAGGGAGATATTTGCTTTTAAAGAAATTGCTTTTAAGGACTACAACAAACGGCTGGTAGAGACTACACAAGCTTCCTCCCGGGTTAGTGACATCACTAACCCTAAAATTTACATAAACCCCGCCCCCGAACACGATTTATAGATTATCAAGACAGAATATGCTAATCAATGACTAGAAGATAACTACACATAAGTTACATAAATTCATCAACTAACCATTCAGAAATGTTGTCTACATGTTGTCACTTCTTCTTGAGTCTTTCCATCTTTGTCTGAATCCGGTTTGAACATAAAAGGCTAAAAGTTTGTGAAATTTTCAGTGCATGTCTGTGTGAGTGCAAGCTGTTGAAGCTCCGCCCCCTGTGCCAGGAGCAGCAGCTCATTTGCATTTAAAGGAACAGACACAAAAACTGCATTTTTGCTCACCCTCAAAAAGTGACAACTTTAACATGCTATATAAAAATATCTGTGGGGTATTTTGAGCTAAAACTTCACACACACACTCTGGGGACATCAGAGACTTATTTTACATCTTGTGAAAAGGGCATTATACCACCCCTTTAAGAAAATAATAGAAAGTAAAATAGAAAAAAAATCCTTTCTCAGAAGCAAAATAAAGATGGTGCCCTCATTGATTACACTGATGGTGAGCAGTGCAAAAGCAGCCTCCTGTTTTCAAAAGATCTCTCCATTCCTCTGTCCCTGTATAATGATGATTGTGAAATTGTATTGGTTCCAGACTTCAATTCACAAACTGGGGCTAATTTACTTCCAAATGAGATGTCTACCACCTGAGCTGCTGTCTTCATTGTCAGCATGCTTTCTGTTGGCGGTGTACAAGTCAGATGACGTGCATGGATGCAGTTCTTGAATGCATAAAGATTTGAGGGATTTAGAACAAAATGGCATTCAAATTGAGATTGAACAATTCAGTGGTACCATAACGGTTGTTGTTGCACAAGTGTGTGGGCACAACTGAATTCTCTTCTTGGTTTTTCAGAGAGTTTATGTTTTTCAGAGATAGGTGGTTCATGGCCACAGCGAATGCAAGAAAAGTCGTAGCTATATCTGGTCTTTGCACAGAAATGAAAAATTGCTTTCCTCAGGGTGTTGGAAGAAGAAGGTCCTCCATCATTGACAGAAGTCGCCCAATGGCTGTGTTTGTCTTCAAAGTGTAGTAATTAAACTTAAACTTAAAATCAATTTGACATGCTGTGCATATGAATTACAAATACCATTTTCTTACCTTTAGGGCAGATGTCATCATTGCACAAAGACGGGTTGTCAAATTAATACTGTTATGAAATTATGAAAACCTGAAGTGTATTCATGAAACCTGACAGGTGTCTTGCAGATCAGGCAGTTCTTAACACACACTGCAACACCTTTATTAGGAGAGAGAACAAAAAAGACATGCTTTACTGTGGCATTATCACACATTTACTTTTACTATTTTTAAATTTAATGCACAAACCTTTCTTCACTGAATCTATGTCGTAGACTGATGCATTCTTTGTCAAGTCAAGTCAAGTCATCTTCATTTATATAGCGCTTTTAACAACGTAGATTGTTTCAAAGCAGCTTCACAGAGATAAGCGTATAATTTAAGGTAACAGAGATCGTTTTGGCTTTATAGCAGAGTTAAGTTATTTTCCATCTAAAGTTAGTTTTGATTGATTTGCTTCCGTCGCAACGATCATTTGTTATTAAATTAGGGGCCGCTAAGACGACACCATTCCCTCTACACAGACTTTAAACACGATCCTGTGAGAAACGCTGATGGCGTTCACATGCGCATTTAGAATGGGTTCTATAGTTATGTGCGTTTGAAAATACGCAGGTTTGGAATTCCCTACAAGCCAAGCCTAAACAAAGTACTTGTCTTTCCCTATAAATTTTGATAAAGAATTTTATTTTATTTTGTTGCTTTGGGGTAGGAACACGAAACGAATTTCCCGACAACGCCTTATCTGTAGAGTGGTAGAGGGATCCTCCATAGGGAGAGACTAGTTGGCACTTCAGCACTGCGTTGTCATCGGGTCCAGGCGAAGGTCCTTCATCAGATCTGGATACGGCCTGGATCCGGCAGGCTGCAGGAAAACCTCGGGATAAACACAGACACTAAAATTAGCGTAGATGCCATTCTTCTCATGATGTAACGAGTACATCAGGATTTATGGGAAGTGTTCCCGGTTCCGGCTGACCTAATCTATGCAGCCTAACATTAAATTATAGAAGTCTATAATGTATTATGTGAATGCTAGGTCAAAGAGATGTGTCTTTAATCTGGCTTTGAACTGACAGAGTGTGTCTGCTTCCCGGACAATGGTAGGAAGACTGTTCCAGAGTTTTGGTGCTAAATAGGAGAAGGATCTACCGCCAGCAGTCGATTTTGATATTCTAGGTATTATCAACTGGCCGGAATTTTGAGATCGCAATAGACGTGACGGACTATAATGCGTTAAGAGCTCGCTCAAGTACTGCGGAGCTAAACCATTTAGTGCTTTGTAAGTAATCAGCAATATTTTAAAATTTATGCGATGTTTAATAGGGAGCCAATGCAGTTTTGACAGAACCGGGCTAATATGGTCATACTTCCTGGTTCTGGTAAGAACTCGAGCTGCTGCGTTTTGAACCAGCTGTAGTTTGTTTATTAAACGTGCAGGGCAACCACCCAGTAGAGCATTGCAATAATCTAGCCTTGAGGTCATGAACGCATGAACTAATTGTTCCGCATTTGTCAATGAGAGCATATGGCGTAATTTAGATATATTTTTAAGATGGAAAAATGCAGTTTTACAGATACTAGACACGTGACTTTCAAATGAAAGATTGGTATCAAAGAGCACACCCAGGTTCCTAACCGACGACGAAGACTTAACAGAGCAGCCATCAAGTGTTAGACAGTATTCTAGGTTATTACGTGAGGAAGTTTTTTGTCCAATAATTAGAAACTCTGTTTTTTCAGAATTTAGAAGTAGGAAATTACGAGTCATCCAATTTTTTATATCTGCTATGCATTCCGTTAATTTTATGAATTGATAAGTTTCGTTAGGTTTTGAAGAAATATACAGCTGAGTATCGTCAGCATAACAGTGAAAGCTAATTCCATGTTTCCTAATGATATCTCCTAATGGTAGCATGTACAGAGTGAACAGCAGCGGTCCTAGTACTGAGCCTTGTGGTACGCCATACTGAACTTGTGATCGATGAGACATCTCATCATTTACTGCTACAAACTGATAACGGTCAGATAAGTATGATTTAAACCATGCTAGTGCATTTCCCGTAATGCCAACATAATGTTCTAATCTATTTAAAAGAATGTTGTGGTCAATGGTGTCAAACGCAGCACTAAGATCGAGTAACACTAATAGCGAGATACAACCACGATCGGATGATAAGAGCAAATCATTTGTGACTCTAACGAGAGCAGTCTCAGTACTATGGTACGGTCTAAATCCTGACTGGAAATCCTCGCAGATATCATTTCTTTCAAGAAAGGAACACAGTTGTGAGGATACTGCCTTTTCTAATATCTTTGACAGAAAAGGTAGATTCGAGATCGGCCTGTAATTGACTAATTCTGTAGGATCAAGTTGCGTTTTTTTAACAAGCGGTTTAATCATAGCCAGCTTAAAGTTTTTTGGTACGTATCCTAGAGACAAAGATGAATTAATGATATTAAGAAGAGGATCTAGGACCTCTGGAAGCATCTCTTTCAGTAGCTTAGTTGGTATAGGGTCTAACATACATGTTGTCGATTTAGATGATTTAATGAGTTTAGTAAATTCTTCCTCTCCTATAGCAACGAATGAATCAAATTTTTCCTCAGGGAGGCTACAGTGCACTGCCTGATGCGATACTGTAGTAGACGGTTGCATAGTTATAATTTTGTCCCTGATATTATCAATCTTATAAGTGAAGAAGTTCATAAAATCATTACTGCTGTGTTGCTTGGAAACTTCTGGGCTTGAAGCTTTATTTTTCGTTAGTTTAGCCACCGTTTCAAATAAATACCTAGGATTATGTTTATTTTCTTCTAATAGGGTTGAAAAATAAGCAGATCTAGCCGCTTTTAAAGCCTCTCTGTAAGTAATTGAGCTCTCCTTCCATGAAATACGAAATACCTCTAGTTTTGTTTTCTTCCAGTTGCGCTCCATTTTTCTGGCTGCTCTCTTAAGGGCCCGAGTGTGCTCGTTGTACCACGGCGTTGGACTATTTTCTTTAATCTTCTTTAAGCGCAACGGAGCAACTGTGTCTAAAGTGCTGGAAAAGAGAGAGTTAAAAGTTTCTGTTGCAATATCGAGTTCTTCTAAGCTATCTGGGATGCTGAGATGATGAAACTGATCAGGAAGATTATTAATAAAGCAATCTTTAGTAGCAGAAGTAATAGGTCTAACATATTTGAAACACGGAGTCGGCTTTGCAGCCTTGGCTAAGTGCAAATTACACGAGACTAGATAATGATCTGAGATGTCATCGCTCTGCTGCAGAATTTCAACGGCATCCACATCTATTCCATGTGATAATATTAGATCTAGAGTATGATTACGACGATGAGTAGGTCCTGACACGTGTTGTCTAACTCCAATTGAATTTACAATGTCTTTAAATGCCAATCCCAATGCATCTTTTTCATTATCGATGTGTATATTAAAATCACCAACAATTAGTACTTTATCTGCAGTCAATATTAATTCTGATAGAAAGTCCGCAAATTCTTTGATAAAGTCTGTATGGTGCCCTGGTGGCCTGTAGACAGTAGCCAGCACAAATCTCAAACGTGATTTATCGTTTACACTATATATATTTTACATTAAGCACCAATGCTTCAAAAGAATTATATTTGAAACTTGATTTCTTAGTGGTTTTGAAACTATTACTATAAATTACAGCAACACCACCCCCTTTGCGTTTCAGACGAGGCTCATGTTTATAACAGTAATCTTGCGGGGTTGATTCATTTAAAGTAATGTAATCGTTTGGTTTTAGCCAGGTTTCTGTCAAACACAGCAAATCTAGGTTATTATCTGAAATCATATCGTTAACAACGAGTGCTTTTGAAGTAAGCGATCGAATATTCAGCAACCCAAGCTTTAGCATTTGCTCATCTGTATTATAGCTGTTTTTTATTTGTTGAACATCAATTAAATTTTTAACCTTTGTGGCAACCACTGGTTCTGTGAGACCTGGTGTGGGCTTGGCCCAGGGCAATGAGGACATGTTTCCTCTGTGGGCTCAAACCTTATCGGGACCTGACTTGCCTGAGTCCTTCATTTCTGTGGCAAAATTTCTGGCATTCTTTTGTTTTGCCGGAGATAGTTGGTCATTGCAAACAGTTGGTGCTTCTAGTCCTTCCTCTACAACACCAAGTTCAATCTCTTCATTTTCAGAGGGGTCCCATGACAAGTCACTGTCTCCTCTGGAAGACTCAATTAATAAATCTTCTCTTTCTTGGAAGAGCCACCACATTGCCATTTAGATATGGAGGCATCTATACTGTTTCTTTGTGCTTTTACAAAGGCAATACCAGTGCCTCAACAATTTATCAAAGGACACTCTTGTCCGCCCCAAGAGGCACCATCTTTCCTTCTTTCCTGGATAAATGGAAAAGTAAACAAAACTGCCAGAATATCAATGTTTCTCACAGAAAATTGGGCAGATTCCCTCTACTGATGCTGAATTGTTCAATTCTGATTCGTCTTTAAGGTTCTTCTCTCGGAGGCTCAGGAGGAATGTGTGGTGAAGAAACTCTGATTAAATGTTCTCACTCTGCACAAGGCTTTCCTCTAAGTTTGGCCAGAGTCATGAACACTCTGCTACTTCAAAGGCAATTACTTGAGAGGTGGTGCTTTTCTGTACATGTATCGGGACTCTCTGGCCTCTACTATTTTTTGCTGTGAGAAAGACACTTTGCTGTACATCAACACAGTACACAGGATCTGATTTCACATGAAACTCCTTTTCATGCCTTCGAAGACTCCTTGCTGAGGCAAAAGAGGACCAACAGGAGTACCTAAAAATCCTAAAAATGTAAATAAATTAGAGTAGCAGTTTCAGAATTAGTGAGTGAGTTTGATTAGTATATAATATACATTGTTATGTACCAGGCTTAATTAATAGATATGGACCACGTTATGTACACATACTGTAAACTAAGATCTAATGACATATTTGTTACAACAATCAGTTTCCAATTTGAGTATTATGAAAAGACTGAAAACATTAAGTAAGGTAGGCTTGAAATATCAACAAAAAATTATAACTATGCAAATATAAAATTAACAAATGCATACTTTTCTTTGGCAGGTCTTTGAATGGTGTTATCATGCAACCTGCAAAACAAGTATATTTAATCAGTATCCAGTAAAACAGTAATATTAGGTTATCTGTTTGGCAATAGGCAATTTGGCAAGGTACAAAAGCTGTCACTGGGACAGTACCCTTCAAAAGGGTTCTAATATGTAACATTTAGGTACTAATATGTACACTTTTGGTACCAATATGTACCTTTGAGGGACTAATATGCACTCTTTAGGTACAAAGGTGTACCTTTTGAAAAGGTACTGCCACAGTGACAGCTTATGGTTCCGAATTGTTTTAAAAAATCAATCATAATTCCTGTGCCTAAGAAAACAACTCCCACCTGTATGAATGATTTTAGACCTGTAGCCTTAACTTCTGTGATAATGAAGTGCTTTGAACTGTTTGTGAAATCATATATTAACAACTGCATTCCTGTCTTCACTGATCCACTACAATTTCCATATAGATCAAATAGAGCTGTGGACGATGCTGTATCTTTGGTTTTACATTCTGCACTTCAACATCTAGAGGGTGGATACGTATGTCAGGATGCTGTTTGTTGATTATAGCAGTGCCTTCAATACCATCAGACCTTCCATTTTAATATCTAAGCTGTTAGACCTGGGCCTCTGTACTTCCATCTGCAGGTGGATACAGGACTTTCTAACAGGCCGTTCTCAGACAGTTAGAGTAGGCACTACATACTCAGCCCCAATAGTGTTAAATACCGGACCACCTCAAGGTTGCTGTCTTAGTCCTCTATTATATAGTCTGTATACCTATGACTGTATTGCAAAATATCCCACAAATAGTATTGTGAAATTTGCAGACGATACTACAGTGGTAGGACTCATTGACAGCAATAATGAAACTGCCTATAGGGATGAGGTGAGTAATTTGATCATGTGGTGCCGAAGAAATAATCTGTCCCTGAATGTGGGGAAAACTAAGGAGGTCATAGATTTTAGAAGAAATAAACCCACACATACACCTGTTTACATTAATAACTCTGCAGTTGAAATTGTGAATACTTTTAAGTTTTTAGGCATTCATATTTCAGACTCCCTTTCATGGTCTTTCCACATCACCTGTGCCATTAAGAAGGCACACCAGAGGCTTTACTTCTTGAGGTGTCTTAAGAAATATGGTATGTCACTAAGCATTTTTAAAAAAATGTATCGTTGTACAATTGAGAGTATACTGACAGGTAATATTACAGTGTGGTTTGGAAGGGCTACTTCAAGTGAATTGAATCTTCTGACAAAGGTGGTTAAAACTGCATCAAACATTATTGGGGTTCCACTGGAATCATCCAGCACATAGTCTCTTTTCCCAACTCCCATCAGGGAGACATTGGCAGAGCATCCCAACTCGTACGTCACGTTTTAGGGACAGTTTTTATCCACAGGCTGTAAGGCTATTGAACGATAGTGCAAGAGGAAGGAGGGTTGAGGTTTGAGCGTATGTTTTAATTTTATTTTATTTTTTTCTATTTTATCTTATTTATTGACTGGTGCTGAGAGAGTGCTAAGGCACATTGTATTTCATTGCTGTGGTACTCTGTACGAATATGCATATGACAATAAACTTGAACTTGAACTTGAACAATTGCTTTCTCAGAATTGCGAGATATAAAGTCAGAATTGCGTGAAATAAAGTCGCAATTGCATGAAATAAAGTCTCAATTGCGTGTTATAAAGTCAGAATTGCGAGATATAAAGTCAGAACTGCGTGAAATAAAGTCGCAATTGCATGAAATAAAGTCTCAATTGCTTCTTTTAAAGTCAGAATTGCGAGATATAAAGTCAGAATTGTGAGATATAAAGTCAGAATTGCGTGAAATAAAGTCGCAATTGCGTGTTATAAAGTCAGAATTGCGAGATATAAAGTCAGAATTGCATGAAATAAAGTCTCAATTGCGTGTTATAAAGTCAGAATTGCGAGATATAAAGTCAGAACTGCGTGAAATAAAGTTGCAATTGCTTCTTTTAAAGTCAGAATTGCGAGATATAAAGTCAGAATTGTGAGATATAAAGTCAGAATTGCGTGAAATAAAGTCGCAATTGCGTGTTATAAAGTCAGAATTGCGAGATATAAAGTCAGAATTGCATGAAATAAAGTCTCAATTGCGTGTTATAAAGTCAGAATTGCGAGATATAAAGTCAGAACTGCGTGAAATAAAGTTGCAATTGCTTCTTTTAAAGTCAGAATTGCGAGATAGTCAGAATTGTGTGATATAAAGTCGCAATTGCGAAATATAAAGTCAGAATTGTGTGAAACAAAGTCGCAATTGCTTCTTATAAAGTCTAAGTGAAATATGATTTAACCTTTACATTATTTGTTGAACCATTACAAACTACACAATAGTAAGAGCTGAACTGTTGCTTCATTTATCCAATTTGGAAAAAGTGCTAATTTGGAATTCCACCACACTGTAAAAAATTTCTAACCCTCCCAAATCAAAAATTTCAAGTGACCGATAACATCTAAATTTTTCAATTGGCCCAAGTGAAATTCTGTAAATTGAATTTAATCAATTGTTGCAATAGTCTGTTACCATTGGCTCAATGAGAAATAATACATTGAACCAATTGAAAAAAAAAATTAAGTTTACCAAACCATGTTATTGGCCCAATTATAAATTTTAAATTGTAGTAGCCTTCTTTTTTTGTTTTACCTAAACTAAAAATGTATATTGGTAAATTTATATTAGTAAAGCAACTTTAATGTATTGTTTATTCTCTGTTGCCCCAAAAGAAAAAGGAAAAAAAAACAAACATATATATATATATATATATATATATAAATATATATATATCATTACATCAATTATATATTAAAGACTCAAGCCATTCTGCCACAGTTTAATACATTTTATTTACATTTTAACAATATAAATACCTTAAAATGGTAAATACAGTGAAATTGTCTGCACAGTAGAACTTAAAATCATGCATTTAAATTTAGTATTCTCATTAAAAAAAATACAAAAAAAGTACTTCAGGGTTACTTCACTCAGTGTTTAGTGTAATTTCATCTTAACTTTAGTATTCTCACAGGAGGTATTTTGAGCTCATGAAACTGCATCTTACACTTCAAATATTAAACATGTAAACACATTTGCAAATATTTACAAAGCTGCAAAATAGCATTCTCACAAAAGGTACTTCTCCCCTATAGGGTTAAAGGAGAACTCCGGTCAATTTTAACATTGAGCTCATTTTTTTGTACATTTGGAGTGCTGTCAATACAGAGAACAACGACAAAAATCGGTGTTGCCTACACCGTGTTATTCTATTTTTAAAATTTGCACCCTGTTGACTTCAATGGGGCAAGTACTAAACCTGCTTTTAGCCTCTTAACATCCTTGATGTGTCATTACAAGTGCACAGAAAATGTGAGTGATTCCTTCTGAGTGAACACGAGTGAGTCTGACTGCAGTAGATGTGAAAGAAATGTATAAAAATGATGTTATTTAAGCCAGCGCAAATACCTTTGTTTACATCCTGTTTTTCGGTTGAAGTCCAAAGTAGTCGATTGCCGAGTTCACGCGCGTGATCATAGGTATTAAACCTATGCGTGTGAACTCTGCAATCGACTACTTTGGACTTCAACCGAAAAACAGGATGTAAACAAAGGTATTTGTGCTGGCTTAAATAACATCATTTTTATACATTTCTTTCACATCTACTGCAGTCAGACTCACTCGTGTTCACTCAGAAGGAATCACTCACATTTTCTGTGCACTTGTAATGACACATCAAGGATGTTAAGAGGCTAAAAGCAGGTTTAGTACTTGCCCCATTGAAGTCAACAGGGTGCAAATTTTAAAAATAGAATAACTCGGTGTAGGCAACACCGATTTTTGTCGTTGTTCTCTGTATTGACAGCACTCCAAATGTACAAAAAAATGAGCTCAATGTTAAAATTGACCGGAGTTCTCCTTTAAGTGAAATTTTACTTAGTTTTCTAATAATTTGCTCAGAATTTGCACTCTTTTGCTGCACTCAGTTCCCATTTTCAAAAAGACCTTCTGAATGAATTCGAAGGTACATTTTAAGTCCTTGTTGTGTTCCATGTTAAGTGCGTAGAGCAAGCCAGAGAGAACAATGAACGCACTCACAAAGTCTCCCATGTTTTCCAGGACAACTTCCTCTTCAAGGACAATTGCAACATTTACCCCATTGGAAAGGGATCTTGAAGTTGAACTGTTGCTGCTCACCACTTCAATAATTCCCATTTTCGTTGCAAATTTGTGATGATCCAATGCCTCTGTACTCTGTAAAAAGTATAAAATAGCAATATTAATACTGTGTCTACAAATAGTGAATAAATCCAGAACATCTTCACTGGCCATATCCTCACTTTTTAATATTTTTTTTTTTAAAGTTCCAACTTTAAAATATATAGTATGACCTGCTGAAACCGATTTCTAAGAACTATAATTGACAGCATATATAAAAAAAAAAAAAAAAACTACTTTCCTTCAATGTAAAATTTCATTTCCATACACCCCCCCCCCCCCAGTCAGTAATAAGACGAGAACAAATAAACAAATCGCAAACATCACAAATAAATGCAATAGAATAAAGAGATATGAAATAAACAGCTTTACGTTTTTCAGGCAGGTTCAACAGTATACTTTGGTAAGAAATACTACAGAAATCAAAGTAATCAAATGTAAAATAACACTGGTTAGTCTTCATTGTAAAAATTAAATACAGATGTATGCTTAGAATTGACCCTAACCCTAACCCAATTACAAAAGTTATTCAGTCAAGAGCAGAGAGTGATTTTCTTTGTCTTTTGCTCTTTGATTATCATGACAGACAGCGGCAGGAATATTAGGCTGCTGTCATAAGAGTTAATGCACAGCTCCAATATACTGTTACATAACATGCGTTATATTTCTCATTTACATACCAAAACTGACTATTTTAACTGACTACTCGCCAAGACAGGTGTTTGACATAATTTTGTGCATATTTGACCGTTTAAGCGGAGCAAAATACTCATTTAGGGACTTGCGACTCAAAAGCTGCCTGAGAGAAGGCTAACTTTCTCTCAAATGCCCTTTGAGGGAGGTTAGTCCCATTTAAACTGCCAGCGACACACAGTGACAAAACAACATGATCCCGTTCATTTTCAATGGACAATAAATATAAAAAAATTACCAGAATAGTCTTGCAAATGGTTCCATGTTCCTTGAAATAAAAAGGAAGACCCCGAATAGCAGCAGCCCTTCTTTGCACAGTTAAGTCTGCCACCTGTACAATGGAATGAAAATAAAAACATATTATAATAAATAACAGTTTTAAACAAGTATAAACAAACAGACCTTTTACAATAGCATGTGTTAAATACTAGTCAGGGCTTAAAATGCTGCGCAGAATTGTGGGTATTAGTGGTGCAACAGATCACTAAACTCATGGTTCATATTATGGTTTTTGAGATTCGGATCAGCAAAAAAAAAAGGGTGGGGGTGTTGTAACTTTGCTTTTCATTTATTAATTAAAGCCCACTTTAAGTACTTTGATACTACAGCAAAAAATCTAGCTTTTAATAATTAAACATTATTGTAAGGCAGTGGCGGATACCAGAGTGAGACCGTAAAAGAAACCCTAGTAGTGGTTCACGCTTGTGCACATACTACTGTTTTGGCGCGCAGTGTTCTGATTCGCTTATTTCCTATTTAGGCTACTTGTTGGTGGAGGCATTCCAGAATTACTGTTGGTGAAATTATAATCAGACCCTCTCAGACAACCCCCCCCCCCCCCTTCTTAAAAAAAAACTCTTCAGATCTGCACGATTCACACAAGTCACCCAAACTGACGCGAAAAAAGCGGGAGGCGCCGAAAAGCGCGCTGTTTGCAGCCCTGTGAAAAATACCCGAGGACACAGTGAGCGGCTGCAGTGAAAGTACATAGTACAATGTGTCCTAAACATGATACAAGCTTATATTAAGGTCTTCAAAATAACTGGTAAGATATTTTTAACAAGTTTTGAGCAGCTTGCCCTGTCAGATGCTCTGACAGATTCTGTTGCTGACGGACATATAAATACTTGCGCTGTTTAATGCGTTTGAGATGTAGTGCTTTCCTCAGTACTTAACTTACATTTCACAGGTATATTCTCCATCTGTAAATGTTAGAAAGTAAAACAAATATGTCCATTTCACTGTCAGGAGAGGATGAGCTTCTGCAAGTGAATCTCCGCTAAATTCAAGCTTCCGTGAATGAGTGCCGCCACGCGCATGCACGCCAAACAGACGGAGCACAATAGAATAGTAGCGCAATAATTCTGACTAAAATATAGGCCTAGGCCTACTGCTAAAATATTTTGTTGTTGGAGACAATAAATGTGTCATGGAATTTTAAACCTACAAGTATATTTTTATGAAAGTGACCATTATAATGGGTGTAACCTTTTTGCACATAATATATTGCATAGCCTTCATTACATTCACTATATTTGTTTCCAAATCCTTCAACAGCATTGTTTGTAGCATATCATTGAGCAGGATGTGAATTATTATTATTTTATTATACATTTTTTCTTTATCCAGAAAGTACAGAGATATATCGTATATCGCCATTTATCCAAAAAATACAGAGATATGATTTTTTGGCCCAGCTCTAGTAAGCTGTAAGCTGTCACCTAAAGTCGCAAATAATTCTGGAGTTGGTTAATGTGGATCCACCAGCTGAAAATAAATTGAGGAGGGGACAGAGAGCCAGAAGACCACATTTTAAATCCTGGCCACCGGATGTGTAAAGCCAGTCATTGTTGGTGTTGTTTTTAAATAAAAGAAATCTGTTAATATATAATTTGTAGTTGTGGTGCCACTTAATTTTTGGTGGGTGCTCCAAACTTTTTGCTGGTGCTCAAGTAAAAAAAAGAAAAGAATTTCGAGCCCTGAGCTGGATACATTAGTGGATTACAGAAAACAAATGTGGTCCTCCTTCCTGATGTATGCACTGACATACAGTTGCAAGTTTGATATAAACCGTTGGAAAGTAGGTATATGAGGGACTTGATATCAAAACTTGCCACTAGATCTGGTTACATATCATCAGTTAATTATATCCACTGACCTACAGAATATGGCAATATGGTTGGCAAAGGTGGACTATAAGGTTATGAAATTAAATATTTAACATTACCAACCAACTAACCAAGGAGTAGCCTAACACAAAATGGCAGACATCAACTTCGTAACGTAACGTTATGCAGCCTGAATCACACTGTCACATGTTTCAGCGGTCTCATGGCGCCTCAATAAAGAAACTTAATACAAATTACATATCATAAGAGCTAACAGTATTAGACACAAATAAGGAATGAACAAATATGCAATAACAACTCTTGTTAAATAACTTACTCACTGTGAAAGTCTTAACGTTAGTGGTTCCGTTTTCTTCACGAAGTTAAATGAGTCAGACCCTACCGATGCTACATTGAGAGAGAAAAAAAAGTTATAACAGAAACGATACCTATGTCTCATACATTTAATAGAATCATAATAAAGTTCGATAAAATGATTATGTTATGTAAAATTATACTGTGTCCTAAAGTAAAACATTCGGAGAATCGTTCTATCGGTTTTATGATGAAATTGAGACCTGTCCAGCACTCAAATTAACGTACACAAAGACTTAATAACTACAGAGTTCAGTACTCACCATAACTTAAATGATGGAAATTCTGTCTGGAAAATTGGAAATTCCGTTCTGTCGTCGTCCTTCAGCATCGACTCCTCAGCGTGCTCCCGCTCAATACATTTGAATCCACAATACCAACGGTACGGTTTCTCTTAGGCGCATGCGTAAGCTTTTTTTTTTTTTGCAAAGCTTATTTGGCAAACACAGATTTTTCACTTCTACTTGATGGATTGGCTGAACACAATTTCATATGTTCAGTGAATATATTTTTTTTATTTTAGCTTCAGACCTTAAGCTAAAATTACCACAATGCATCTTTTTGTTTGGGGATAATTAGTTGGAAGCAATTTGTTGAGTCAATATTTAATTGTATGTTTCCAAAATTGTTCAAAATATTTTTTTTTTACAGTGCATGGAAAAAGTGGGCCGGTCTTGGGCCTGAAACTCCCGGGCTGAAAAGTGGCCCCACTCCGGCCCTGTTGGACTGTGCTCAGGGGCTGGAGTGAATTTGTGTGTGGCAACACTCTCTGTGTTGAGCTCTAGAATTTCTCTCACTGGAAAGTACTCAGGAATTTCACACTCAGGGATGGACTCGGGAATTTCACTCACTGGAATGGACTTGGGAATTTCACTTCATTGGAATAGACTCAGAAATTTCACTCATTGGAATAGACATGGGAGTGGACTCTGGATGTGGGGATCGGAGAGGGGAAGAAGCCAGAGGACGTAATTAATGAAACTGACTAAGGGTAAATTATAATGACCAGGGCCCGGTTTTTCAAAAGGTTTAATCCGGATAAAATTGATCCGGATTTAGTAATCCTTTTTTTTGCGATCCGTGATCACGTAATCCAACTTACTTTTGAGCCAGTTTTTCAAAGCAACATCGGATTGGATCAATCTGATCCGGATAGGAACTTTTCAGGATCACCAAATCCTGTTTACTAGAGCCTTTAATGGAACCAACAGTGTAGCCTACTGGCTTACCAAAGAACAACAGTTGGCAAAATACCGGTGGCCACAAATAACCATTGTTTATTTTAATTTTAAGAAACAGAAACACTGTAATAAACAGAAACATTTTACTTTCCTTATTTTGTTATAATGTTAAATTGTAGATTTTGTTGTGTTACCATATCTCATTAGATGTGACATGCTTCATATATGCTTCAAATATGAAGAAATGTATATATCATCAGTAAACATTGATTTTGTGATCATTCACTTAAAAAAAAAACCTCTCTGGTTTTATTTGGTTCGAAAAATCACAACTGAATCCACCCTTCTGATGGGATCAGGATAATCCTGTTTTTTTGGATCAAATAGATCCCAAACCGAGTTCAAAGTTCTGAAAAACCCAAAGGGCAGGTTTGATCCAGATCAAATTTAAGATCGGATTACATGATCTGATCTTAGTTCAGAATCCCTCTTTTGCTTTTGAAAAACCCATTTCCAAGATTTGATCCAATCCGTGATCCGAAATCCCACTGGATTACTTTTGAAAAACTGGGCCCAGGAGATAGGAACGGATATAGCTATCATCCAGTCCCATCCGAAAGTAAGCCTTGAGAGTAGTATCGCTCCAGCTCACCAGATAGGAATAATCAAAAAATTCCTCCACAAACCTCTCCAGAGGATGTCCGTTCTGTCGGAGAGAGAGGAGATGTTCTTTAGCCATTTTCATGGTTGAGTTTCTGTTATGGTCTTCCATCCTGTCATGGACGGCTGTAGTAGATAGCTCACGAAGACAAGGGATCCTTGAAACAGTCTTTAATTAGAAATGACAACCAACCTAACACTCACGACAAACAACGCAAGACAGGGGGCTTAAATAGACCGAAAAAAAAGGGAGAAACTAACTACGATTTCTGATCCTGATGCTGGTTTCTCTTTAACTTCTGGTTGAATCTTCATTTGATTACATCATGAGTTCTGATTCGTATTGGAAGCTGTTAAAATTGAGTTTTAGGTTAATGTTAATCAAGAACTTGCAAAGCTATGCATCATATTTTAGGAGAACTCAATATTGTTAAGAATTGTCTGCCATTTCCTATGCTTTATATGCCTATGTAATCCTCCTTGTTTGTTTGTTTTGTTCCTGTATTTGTAAATGTTTATTTGTCTTGCATAATTAAAAAAGGCTAGAGCTTGGTTCATTAATGACACCCATCAGTGTGTCGTCTGATTAATACTCATTTAAGCCAAGCTTTTGCCATAGTAGTGCAAATGAGCTGCATGGTTGTGGTGAAGTCTGTCTCTTCACCGCTGGATGTCACATGCATACCCCATACATCCTCATCCTCCTCCTCCTCCTCCTCCTCCTCCTCCTCCTCCTCCTCCTCCTCCTCACTTCATTGCGCAGTTTGGATCCTGTTTATCAAGCACTCCTATTTTCCCATGTGCCAATTTGCGGGATTTTGCACATTTCAGGGGAAATCGGTTTAACACTTTGTACAAGAAAGAATTCAAGTGACCATCCTCTGTGTGTGAGGTAGGTTTGAATGAATATTAACATAGTTTTGCCTTGTTTGCTTTTTTTTTGTCTGCTCATCTGTGTTCACTGCTGTTTTAAATCGCTGTTTCCATACAATAATAACTTCTGGATGTTAGGAGCATAGAGTTGTTTGTTAGGAGGATATCTCTCTTCTCTCACAAGATTTAGTGAATAACAGTCAGGCTGGCGTGTACTTGCTGTACCAAAATAATATACATTCCACTGTTTGGTATCAGCCACCAAGTTTAAATATAAATTTAACTTTAACTGTAAATTCTTAAAAATTAAGGTTCTTTATTGGCATTGATGGTTCCAAGAAGAAACTTTAACATACATAGAACCTTTTCATTCCAAAAAAGGTTCTTTATAGTGAAAAAATATTATTTAGATTTATATAAAAAAATCACAAATTTTTTCGCTGGCTGGGCACTTGTAATGACACATCAAGGATGTTAAGAGGCTAAAAGCAGGTTTAAAACTTGCCCCATTGAAGTCAACAGGGTGCACATTTTAAAAAGAGGCTATAACACGGTGTAGGCAACACCGATTTTTGTCGTTGTTCTCTGTACTGACAGCACTCCAAATTTACAAAAAAATGAGCTTAATGTTAAAATTGACCGGAGTTCTCCTTTAAGAGTTGAGACATTTAGTAACTAGTGTCTTTAGAATACCCTACTGTCAGGGTGTGGTTCAGGCAGAAGGCTCCAATACAAACTTTTACTAAATATAAATTCCAATGGGTACAGACAGGCAGGATACAAACACACACTAAGTACATCAGGTACATCAGGTAACACAGATGAACACTGATTAACTGAACACAGGTGATGTAGATGATGATGATGATAATTAACTAAATCCAGGTGATACAGATGAACTGATAAAGATGAAGACGTTACAAGAAGACAGGCAGACAAGTCCAATGAAAACAAACTAAAAGAACACAACTGTGACACCTATATTGCTTTAACAAATTGTTAGATTATTTTATCTCTATTTATTTTTTCTATGTGAGTGAGACAAGTCCATTTATGGCCACTTTCCGGCTGAAGGCACCGTTCATCCCAGAGCATCCTTTCGGCCCTTTCTCCTAGACAAAGAAAAAAAGGACCCTTCCCAGGCTGCTTTCCAAGAAACACACACACACACACACACACACACACACACGCACACACACACACACACACACACACACACACACACACACACACACACACACACACATACATAAATATTAAAACAGATGTGTTCAGAAGCGAAAACAGCTCTTCTCCCCTCTAACACTTGCAGCCTTGCAGACCAGAAAGAGAAAACAGGGAGAAACAGAGACAGAAAAGTCAGGCTGATAAGAATTATCT
The DNA here is from genome assembly GCA_022829025.1 of Squalius cephalus. Taxonomy (NCBI): domain Eukaryota; kingdom Metazoa; phylum Chordata; class Actinopteri; order Cypriniformes; family Leuciscidae; genus Squalius; species Squalius cephalus. The sequence goes on from CM040801.1 coordinate 37,718,340, forward strand.
TTCATAAATACATCTTTATAATTATCATTTTTCTGATATTGTTTGTCTTAAACCCTTTGTGTGATGGAGGGGTTTGTGGCTCAGATAAAGGGTGTGGTGATATCATTCAGACTCTCTATGTCTAGATTGTTTCTGGTATTGGTCTTCTAAAGTACATATCTTATAACCTATTTGAAACCCATCAAGTGCAGGCAAGTGGGTAATGCTTTGTAAAACTCATATATTATCATTATTACCATTATTATTATTTTTTGCAGTAAAACATTTCATTAAGTTTGTAGGAGAGACAGATCTTCAAATCAGTTTGCTTGAGTTTCAAAAGGTTTTGAAATGAACAATATTAAGTGTTTTTCATTACAGTTTTTCTCAGTCGCTTTGGTGCGTTTTTCACATCATCCCTAACATGTGCAAAATAATAAGTGCATTTTTCAGAACAATTTGTACAAACTGCAATATACAATAGATATGTTTCTAAAGCTAGTCAGTCACTAAAAATCCTTAGTACATCTCTCAAAAGTAAATATTCATGCCAATGATCATGTCAGTGTCATCAGAATGATAAGTCATTTAGTCATTGTTCACGAACAAGCTCGTCAAAATGTTTAGGCATGTTGTCAATGTAACTGTGTACTTTGACACTATTACCAGATGTAAACTTAGGCTACAGTTTGGATGACAGTTACTGTATTGAAAATGCACAAGGCTGCACTTCTATGGCATATATCAATTTCAAAAGTACTATTTACATATTACTGTATGTGGGTTATTGATTGAAAGAGACAAAAGAGATTTTGTTTTTCACAGCTTTTACTAGTGCTACTTTATGAAAGAAAACAACAAAATAATTTACAGTAAGAAAAAGACAAGGAGGACAAAGGAAAATAAAAACTAAATTAGAAAGAAACACAGGAAACCCCCCAAAGGCATAACTTTGCCCGCAGCACTAGTGCTGTCTCTGCACAAGATGCACCTTTGAGCAGTTTAGACAACTGGTTGATTGTTGGTTGAACTAAAAGTTTACATTCCTTGAGTGAGGGTCAATTTCACCTGCATGAGTCATCAATTCACGTTTTTGTACAAAAGGTCTAATAGAAATGTGTAAAACTATGCTTGACAGTTTATGACAAATAGTTAAACAATTTTGCATGTAATGGCTTATGCAAGGAACTAATGCCTAGATATTTTGAGGGGTAAGACTATTCAACAGAGAACCATCTATTTTGATCAACATGACATGAGCAATTGAAAATGTGGAAAAAAGCTGACACTTGTACATTTGGAATTTGTACAAGTAGTATCAAGAATTGCACTTTTGAACTAAGAAATGCACCAAAGCGACTGAGAAAAACTGTAACTCACCCATTTCTAAATATTCTGATATTGATGAAACTTGCTCTTTTTGTGTTTTTGTTGAATTTATTTTGTGATTGTACACTGTAAAAAATTCCTGTAAATTTACATGGAAATTTAACAGCAAATTGCTGTTTCCATGTAATAACAGCATTTTGCTTTTTTTTACAATGCATTATGGGAAGACTTGTTCACTTCGGGTTGTGTGGTCGATCAACAACAAATTGTCACTGTTATTTAACAGTATTATACCCTATTTTCGTCCAATGTGCACAAGGCGACATTTTGGATTATCTGAATGAGGTAGGTTTTCAACGATTTATTATTTTATTATCTTTAAATGACCTATTACTTTAAAATATAACATCTTAAACATCTAATGAAGCTTCTGTGATTTAAATAAGATGGCTCCATTAAATTATGTGTTTTAACTATAGGCAAATAATTGGTCAACGGAGTGAGATTGAGCCCAGACTGCCATACAGCCATTTTATCACACACACAGGTAAGAATACCTAATTTTCATTCAACCTGCATTACCAAACTTTATCCAAGTAATAGATTAATGGAATGAACGAAATATGTATATTTTTTCTTCTTGTGTGGCAAGTTAACATGCACATTCAGTCCATGAGAGACATTATCTTGAGACATAGACAAATTATCTGCTGGTGTAACTTAATTTGCCGCTCTGCGCTTATTTTAATCGCCCTGTTATCAAGTAGGCCTATATTATAAAATAACAATATATATAAAGATCCAGTGAATCCGGTTAGTGAATGGGTAAGATTTGCACGCACACTCATAACGCGTTTGTACTGTCAAGCATGCAAGGGAATTATAAAGTTTGAGTTTTGAATTATAAGTGTTTATGAAACATGTTCAAATCTTTTTTGTCAGTAAATGGTAGTGAGGTATGAACAACATTTTAAATTCTTGTCTTATATACTTTAAATGTGTCTAATGGACAATGGAATCCTCAAGCCATCCTAGGTGTATATTACTTTCTTCTTTGAGCCGAACACAGTCAGAGTTATATAAAATAATATACTGGCTTCCCAGCTTTGCAATGGCATTAAATAGATCCCGAGTTTTTGAAGCTTAAAAATATCCATGTTTATAACTTTTATAAACTATAATCACTGGCTTCCGGAAACAGCCGTACACAAGTTCATGATAGAGTCGAGTTGCGGCAGAAGAATGACCTCTGACCCGACATATGAAATCTTATATCAAAGTCCTTTTCTTTCAAAACGTCTCTTTTTAGACTTATAATTCATGACCGGCATTTTGTTTTACTCTATCCTCTGCACTTCCGCATTCGTCAGTTCCAACCTAATCTTTCGCTACGTCTTCGCCATACTTCAGGTCAGAGGTCACCCTTCCACCAGAACTCAACTCAATCATGAACACACATACGGCCATGCCAGAAGCCAGTGATTATATTTTATAAAGTTATAAAATACAGATATCTTTCTTACAAAAATGCATGGCTTTTCTTCAGAAGACATTTTTTTTTTTTTTTTTTTTTACTTTTATGATTGATTGATGCATTTATTGGAGCTTCAAAAACTTGGCATTGTTCAGTGCCATTACAAAGCTGGGAAGGATGATGTAATATAACTCTATTTGTGTTTGGCTGAAAGAAGAAAGCCATATACACTTTGAGATTGAGTAAATTGTGGGATAAATTCTTGTTTTGGGTGAACTATTCCTTTTAAATCATTGTTCACTGAAGATATTCTCCTCTTATTTTTCAGACGTTTTGTTGGAATTAATCCAGAAAAGGGGACCAAGGCTGCAAGTGGAAAAGTGATGTCCAAAAAATCTGGGAAAACCGTGCAGAAGAAGACCATAACCGTCAGTACCAAAGTATCAAATCTTTTAAAAATACTTATGTACTTCAAGTGGCACTTCATTTAAAATGTAGCTGACACTCCCCACACATGCAGTTTGTTTTCAGAAACATGGTGGCCTGGTGTTATTATTTTGTTTATACATAGTTCTTTAGATATTAAAAAGGGCTGTTTTTTTTTAAAGCCTGATTTAAGAGGTTATTTTTTAATGATTTAATTATTTTAAATAATTACTTTGTTTTAGTGCAACTGTTTTTGGGCTAATGTTTGCTAAAACCTCATTTGAGACTAGATTTGTATTTTATATACAGGTAAGTCAATTCTATATATTGTGTATTTGTTTGCTTTTTCTTAAGCCATTTTTGCATTTTGATGGGTGCTTATTTCTATGCACTGAATATTACTTGACTACTATATTACTATATTTTTTTATTTGCCTGTTTTAGTTCACAATAATTGAGCAGAATTGATCTGGTGTTGTATCAGAATTAAAAAAAAAAATCCTAACTTGGCTTTATTCCTTTTTTGTAATCCATGACAAAAATAATGTGCAGGGTTATAATAGCATTTAGAATTGAAATTATTGGGGTGTCATTGTAAAAAATGATACTGTAAAAAAATGGTAAACTACTGGCAGCTGTGGTTGCCATTATCATACTGTTAAAATACGATGTGTTACTGTTTTTGAAATTAACAGCTAAATACCGTTTTGACAACTACAGCATATAGCTGTTAAATACCGGGCTGTAAAATTACAGTTTTATACTGTAGTTGTCAAAACGGTATTTAGCTGTTAATTTCAAAAACAGTAACACACCGTATTTTAACAGTATGATAATGGCAACCACAGCTGCCAGTAGTTTACTGTTTTTTTACAGGATTATTTTTTACAGTGTAGTATAACCAATACATTTTAGGTTAATTTAAGTACTTATGTTTTTACCCCTACTAATGTGACCCAAACCTTCATCCTAAAAGAGGTTATCTTTTACTATGAAAATCCAAAGCTGTCCCTTGAATCTGTTCTTAATTTCTTTAATTTTGTATGCTAAATTCTTCATTCACAAGCAAAAATGGCTTAAGTCTCCTTTATGCTTTCCTCTGTTTCTTGCTGAATTTAACACTTTAATTTCATCCATTACTTATAATAATTTTTGATGCATTATGACGACTTATTTAAAGATGATTTAACTTTATTGTTGTGCTTTTTTTGTGCGTTTGTAATTATATATTTTGATGTAAGCAAATCCAGGATATTCGTTTTTTTGTTTGTTTGTTTGTTTGTTTTTGTTATGATTGTTCATTGTAAGAGATACAGCCACCCTGATCTTGTATGCATGTATGTATAAGTTCTAATCAAAAAATCAAAATAAGAGTCCCAAACACAAGACAGGAATTGTAACTGTCACCGGTCTTTCTTTGTGTTTATAGACTATTTTATTTAGCTGTCATGGTTTCTTATTAGGTTCTCATTTGTTGCTATGGTAACTGATTATGTTTGCCACCTGTGTCTTGTTATCTAATGTATTTCATCACTCAGTGTGGTTCTATATTCGCTCGGCATTGTCTTTGTGTTGCAAAGCTGTCCCGGTTAATGTCCTATAGATTTTCTTCTTTGTTTTTGTTATTATTAAAGTCTTACAACTGCAAATAAACCATCTGCTCTTCAACTGGCCAGTTGTGACAGTAACAAGTTACAAAAAGGAGGCTACAGAAATATGACTGAAGACATCAATGTTAAATAAATCATTATAATACCAAACAAACAATATTTGACAAATTGTTGGGTTACCCTACTTATTAATCTTTGTTAACATCATTAAGTTCGTTGATAATTTAACTGTTTTGTTAAATGTTAACAAATTAAATTGTAAGGTGTTACTAAAATATGTAATTTCTCATATCTGTAGATCACGTGTCAGCAGATGATGATGGATTTCAGCATGGTGATCACCTTTGCTCTGCTGCAGATCATCATACAGCCAGCTGAGGTTTATTCCAGCCAATCCATTCCAGCAGAGGACACTTCTGTGACCGAAGGAGCTGGTGTGTTTGCTTTCTGTGCAGATGTTTTCCAATCTATACACTGATTTGAAATGAAATGAGCCATTTATATAGTGTTTTACTGTGTGCTACTGTACACCCAAAGCGCTTTACAATCCATCAACCAGCTGGGCTGGAGTGTATTCATTTACCTCTACCTGCCCTGTAACATCTGACTAAAAAACATTTTGTGAACTCAATGAATAATGTGATACGAGATGCAGTATTTTGTGACAAAATGTACATTTTGTGCTACACAGTTCATCATTCAGTCCACTAAATTGTTTATATACGTGGAGCTCTTAAAAGGGATAGTTCACTTTAAAATGAAAATTCTGTCATCCTTTAATCACCCTCAAGTTGTTTCAAACCTGTATGAATGTCTTTCTTCTGCTGAACACAAAGGAAGATATTTTGAAGAATGTCAGTAACCAAAGTCAGTTAACTGGAACCACTGACTTCCATAGTAGGAGAAAAGAAAATACTATGGAAGTCAGTGGTTCCAGTTAACTGACTTTGGTTACTGACATTCTTTAAAATATCTTCCTTTGTGTTCAGCAGAAGAAAGACATTCATACAGGTTTGAAACAACTTGAGGGTGAGTAAATGATGACAGAATTTTCATTTTAAAGTGAACTATCCCTTTAAGGATAATATTTGTTCATGCAGTGTCTTATGATTGACTGACACATAATTAGTAAAACTAAAAGAAAACTGATGCATAAATGTTAAAGGGTAAGTTCGGTATTTTACACTTAAAGCCCTGTTTACAGATCGTTTCTGATGAAATAGAACGGTTAAGATTAAAATTTGGACACATGCTGCTGTCCCGAGAATTTTAGGTTTCTTTCGCTTTCCCAAAAACCTCTAGAATGGGTGTATAGGTGCACTGGAACAATCCTTCATAAAACGCATTAAACTTTCGTTTACAAAGACGTGAAACTCACCGAGTGGTCAGGGGTGTTCACTGATATAAATCGCTGCAAAAGATGCTTTCCAGCAGGTGTTTTACCTTTCATTGTAAAACTGTGGATCTATTTATCCAAACGTCTCACACCCGTAGATTCTTCCGTTGAGAGCTTGAATAATAGACACTCCAGCCCAGTTGGTGGCGATAATGAACATTTGCCAATTGCAAGCAAACCGCTGGCATTTCATTGAATACACAGAAGAAGCAGAAGAAGAAGCGGCAGAGTAATACCGTACCTCACACAGCACATTCAATACAAGTCAATGGAGTTGGACAAAAACTATACGATAAAACCTGTTGGAAAGCATCTTTTGCAGCGTTTTTTGTGTGAGCATATCAGTGAACACCCCTGACCACTCGGTGAGTTTCACGTCTTTGTAAACGAAAGTTTAATGCGTTTTATGAAGGATTGTTCCAGTGCACCTATACACCCATTCTAGAGGTTTTGGGGAAAGTGAAAGAAACCTAAAATTCTCGGGACAGCAGCATCTGTCCAAATTTTAATCTTAACCGTTCTATTTCATCAGAAACGATCTGTAAACAGGGCTTTATGTGTAAAATACCGAACTTGTCCTTTAACAGCCCTGATTCTGTGTATTTGTCTTGCAGAGTCCTCTCATCTTCATCACCTTTTTCGCCGCAGTGCGCCAGCCAAGAATCCAATCAAGAGCAACTTGGAATGGAAAGTAGTGAATCCAATACAAGTGCCTGTGGATGCTGTTCCCGTCTTTGACAAGAAATCAAAGAAAACGTTTTATGTTGCTAGATTGGAAGACTGTAAACCTTGCTTCTATGACAGTGATGCAAAAACTTGTTCGGTTGCAGAAATGCATAAGGAATTCACTTTATGGCACACCGTCCCAAACAAACAATTTGCATTTCTAGTGAATAAAGATAAATTCGAAAATCTTCAGTGGAAGAAATCTACATATGGAGAGATCCCACCTTTACCAGTAGAGACTTGTAATGGTTACTTTATCGCTCGAAATGAATTTGGGTTAGGCTATATGACCGAGAACAGTTTAATAACGTTTGGTGATAAAAAACAATCCACAACAGAAAATGAGGTTCTCACCCTAAACAGTGATATTAAAGGGGAGCATTTAACCATTACGAACTATGACATTGCACGCGCAAAAACGACAGAAGACATGACAGTACTGAAGCAATTCACAGCTTCCAACAAGAACTGTGAACCCGTCAAACATCAGGTGAAGCTGGACCAAGGCATCGATAAAACAATTTCTTTCCTAAGCACCCGTTCACATTTATTTGGAGGGATTGGAGAGGTAACAGTCGGTGGTTCGATACTTGTAGTAAAGGCAGGAGGAAAGCTTAGCGCAAAATACGACCATACCCGCCTCAATACTAAGACTACATCCACAGTTGAAAAACAATTGCACTCAGTGAGTATGGAGGTGCAGGTTCCCCGCAAACAGTCTTGCATCATCAAAATTCAAAGCAAGACCTTAACAGCTGAAGTTCAGTTCACTGGCGAGCTCACTAGAGTATACAGCAACAATGACATAGGCAGAACCTCGATCGATGGCACCTATAGTCAACAAGAAATATCAGATATCCAAGTGCTTGTGGAAGGCTGTACTCCGCTTTCAGATGGAAGCAAATGTTAGTCAATTTCTGTAATAGAAAATGAATGACGTGTTGATATGTATATGTTCAACAGAATGTCATGCTATGCTTGTGTAGCTCGCCCGCCGTCCTGCAGGCTGTGGCCTATACTGCAGTTTTCTAGATATACAGAAATAACAATGTGCTGGTCACAACAGAGCCGATCTTGTAATGGCTTTATAATATTTTAACCATGTCTTGATAGACCTTAAAGGAACACTCCACCGTTTTTTGAAATAGGGCTTATTCACTTTCTTTCCTACATTTAGATAGGTGGGCAAATGCATTTTTGTCTCAGTGCATGCATTGTTTTAGTTTGACAGGGTCGGCGCTAGCTTAGCTTAGCATAATGAATGGAATCCTTTGTTGCCAGCTAGCATGTCCTGAGTAAAAGTGATAAAAAAAATTAAAACAACCCACCTAATTACTTCTTGTGGCCTGCGTATTCACAACAAGTACAAATAGCGATGCAGATTAACACTAGGCGATTTTCTAGGCAGATATTGACTTATATATTAAGGACTATATTAGGGGGAAGCACATGATATCTCTGCGCCCAAGTAGCAGTGCTTCGCCTGTGCTTCCCCCTAATATAGTCCCAAGTCAATATCTGCCTAGGAAATCGCCTAGTGTTAATCTGCATCGCTATTTGTACTTGTTGTGAATACGCAAGCCACAAGAAGTAATTAGGTGGGTTTTTAAAAAAAATTTATATTACTTTTACTCAGGACATGCTAGCTGGCAACAAAGGATTCCATTCATTATGCTAAGCTAAGCTAGCGCCGACCCTGTCAAACTAAAACAATGCATGCACTGACACAAAAATGCATTTGCCCACCTATCTAAATGTAGGAAAGAAAGTGAATAAGCCCTATTTAAAAAAACGGTGGAGTGTTCCTTTAATGAATTGCTTAATGAATGAATGAAATTGCTATTCAGCAATAAACATTTTTATAGACCTTACATGTGATCAAGATATCAATAAACCATATATTTTAGCATAACCAAACAAAGGTTTTGGCTCTTCCTTTATGCTTTCAATTCTCAATACATCCTTAATGCAACTGGGATATATTTTATTCTACACACTGTTTTTATATGCCACATGAGAATGCGTTATTAAACAATGTACCATTCGTTTGAACTATATAGTCTTCAGTAATACAAAATAAACATTTCAATTCAATGAGTAACCAATACTGTAATCATTCACAGTACAAAATTGTTAGTAATCACTCTTTGATCCCGGAACATAAACAGCAATTACACAATATATCAAAGTTCCTGCAATAAACACAGCATTTGTAAACTTGAATACCAAAACAGTTGTATGGGATTTCAGTGTGCTGGAGTATTTTGTTAAGCTTAAAGTTAACATATAAAACACCCTCAGTCAGCCACTGCGGTCACGCCATCTACGCTAAAAATATATTGCGTGTCTACACAAGGTTGCGTGGTAGAAAGGTGTAGGTGCTTGGTGTCCGTAGACTTTTTTTTTTTTTTTTTTAATATAATTAAATAAAATCAAATTGTTTTCTGCAAACTCCACCAGATTCATGTTCTATGTCTCCTTGAGTCCCACTGTGGGGAATTTCATGTTGTTTTACTGTTTTATACTGTAATAATTGCCTGCCAAAGTCCAATACAGTTTACCTTGACATATAGACATATTTTATAAAATCATAAAAATTTAAAATCAAATTGTTTTCTGCAAACTCCACCAGATTCATGTTCTATGTCTCCTTGAGTCCCACTGTGGGGACTTCCATGTTGTTTTACTGTTTTATTCTGTAATAATTGCCTGCCAAAGTCATGACCAATTATTCTATATACAGGGTGGGCCATTTATATGGATACACCATAATAACATGGGAATGGTTGGTGATATTGTATCCAAGATGGCTGACTTCTAAATGGCCACCATGGTCACCACCCATCTTGAGGAGTTTGCCCCCTCACATATACTAATGTGCCACAAACAGGACTTAATATCACCAACCATTCCCATGTTGTTACGGTGTATACATTATATAAATGGCCCACCCTGTAGATCAGTGGTTACCTCTTTGGGAGAGCTTGGGTTGTTATCTTTCTCATTTTATCAAATGTGATTTAAACTTTTCATTGAAGGATATATTCCTCTATTTTTCAACAAACACTTGCACTCAGTGAGTATGGAGGACGAGGTGCAGGTTCAATGCAATGCTAGATTTACCGACTCCAAAGCCGTTGGAGGGAGAAGCATGCATACTGTCGCTAACATACGACACTCGGGGTGTTGCTCTGTCTATTTCGCCTTCCTTCCCAGGTGACTCACGATACTTTCTTCAGCATCAGCCAATGAAGCTTTGTTTCTTTTTTTTATCTTAAATCTGATAGCTCTTTTAAGAGAACATTTTTTTTTTAATTCAGCAAAAGTCATTTGTGGGTCAAAAAGACCCTGAAGAACCCCTTCATCGAGACAAACACAAACCTTATGAATCAGCGTGTGAATCTCACTAACGGTGACATGCTTCATGCCGCAATGCATTCTGGGTGCATCATACTAAACTCATCAGTGGCTCCCAGAATGCATTGCAGCATGAAGCATGTCACCATTATTGAGATTCACACGCTGATTCTTGAGGTTTTAATTGCAGATCAAGCGCATGGGGCTAAATGCTTTTTATTGTTATGAATTGTAATAATAGTCAACCTAACATATAAATATGGAAAAACATAAAAGAGTACTGAGTTGGAATCCAGAGATATTGGCACGAAGAAGAGCATAACATTACTACTGGCATAATGTAACTTATTGAATAAATTAACACATTCTTCTTTTTTTATGGCTTAAATGAGCATAAAAATCACTCTTGCCAAGACCATAGAGCAGACCGTAGAAGTGCAGATTTGCTCTTAAAGGAGAAGTTCACTTTTAAAATGAAAATTCTGTCATCATATAGGCTACTCACCCCTAGAAGATTATCAGTAACCAGACAGTTTTTGGGTCCCAATGACTTCCATAGTAGGAAAAAAAATACTATGGAAGTCAATGGGACCCAAAAACTGTCTGGTTACTGATAATCGTCTAAATATCTTCCTTTCTGTTCAGCAGAAGAGAGAAATTCATACAGGTTTGAAACAACATGAGGGTGAGTATATGATGACAGAATTTTCATTTTAAAAGTGAACTTCTCCTTTAAAACAATGTTGATCATTTTCATGTCACATTTGAGGATACAGAACATGAGTTAGGGAAGTACTCCGTTAAACCCAGGTTTATTGGTTGTTGGGTCACAAAATTAGAAATCCTTTTAAAGGCGAGAGATTGATTCATTAATATTAATAAAGTTATGTGATTGGACGCTCCATCAGTTACCACCCACCGCCCGTGTCGTCTGATTAATAATCATATAATAATCCTTCGCCATAGTATTTTGAGGTGAGGTGAAGTCTGTCTCTTCACCGCTGGATGGCACATGCATACTAGTACTACTCCCTCTCCCTCTCCTCCTCCTCCTCCTCCTCCTCCTCACTTCATTGCGCAGTTTGGATCATGTTTATCAAGCGCTCCACTTTTCCCACGCGCCAATTTGCGGGATTATACGCGTTTCGTGAGAAATCGGTATAACACTGTACTAAGAAGAGTTCAAGTGACTATCCTCTGTGTGTGAGGTAGGTTTGAATGAATATTAACATAGTTTTGCTGCGTTTGCTTCGTTTTTTGTGTATATCTGTGTTCACTGCTGTTTTAACCCGCGGTTTCCACACAGTAATAAGTTCGGGATGTTAGGAGATGTTACGAGAGTTGTTTGTTAGGAGGATATCTCTAGTGAATAACAATCAGGCTGACGTGCTGTGGTTGCTGGGACAATCCTTCACAAGAATGTGCTGGACAGAGCACTAACACACACATACACACACACACACTTGCTTTTATACTGATATTAATATTATAACCTCACCCATACCCTAATCCTGACAGAACACGTCGTGGATTTTTAATTTGAAGAAAAGAAAGAAAGAAAAAGAAAAACATTATTTACTTACTTTTTTTTAAACAAATGATGACCAACGAAAGTTTTTAATTTTTTTATTTTTATTTTCAGATTTTGGATACAAATATGCCCCCAAAATATAGTTAAGTAGTTACACCCACAACTATGACCTCTATTGTTTTTAAATGACCATCCATGAAATGATAATCCAGGACAAATTTTGGCATTTAAAAAACATTATTAACTATTTATGATGAAGCCTTTTCTTTTTGAGCACAAACTACACAAAAATCTGGTTGTATCCTTCACGATACAACCATGACATTCCCTTCCCCATTTACCATTTACCATGGTAACCAACACCATGGAGCCACTGCTAAAAATACAGTGCTTGCTGTACCAAAATAATATCATAATATACTATAATGTACTATATTAATATATTTGACTGCAACCCTAACCCAATCAGCCACCAAGTTTATTTATAAATTTAATTTATTATGATTTTACTTTAAGAACGATGATTACAGTCTTTAAAAGGAAGGTTCTTTATTGGCATCGATGGTTCCATGGAACCTTTTCATTCCACAAAAGATTCTTTATAGTGGAAAAATATTCTTTAGAGTTTTAAAATGTTCTTCACACACACACACACACACACACACACACACACACACACAAAAATAAAAAACTTGTGGTTATCATGTAAGAGTTTTCAGCAAAATGTGTCCAATGTCTGGCTAAGGTCAGAAACACATTATTTTAAGTAAACTCTTTTAAAGTAAACTGGTCATCCACACCCTTATTCAGTTATGTCTGCATGAATGTATTTCTGATGAACACAGCTGACCTCAGTTTTCCACAATCCAACCATGTTGATCAGTATTAAGAGTTGAGACATTTAGTGACTATAGTGTCTGAAATGGTTTGAAATATCCTACATTGCTTTCATAGCCTACATCTTTATCATGATCATTTCCCCCTGATATTGTTTGTCTTAAACCCTTTGTGTGATGGAGGGGTTTGTGGCTCAGATAAAGGGTGTGGTGATATCATTCAGACTCTCTATGTCTAGATCGTTTCTGGTATTGGTCTTCCAAAGTACATATCTTATAACCCATTTGAAACCCATCAAGTGTTTCATAGGTAATACTTTGTAAAACTCATAAATTACCCTCATCATCATCACCATTATTATTATTTGCTGTAAAATATTTAATTAAGTTTCATTAAGTAATTCAATATTTCATTAAGTTTCACATTGTTTATAGACACAGATCTTCAAATCATTTTGCTTGAGTTTCAAAAGTGATTTTCTTTTTAAGAGGAAATTAAATGCAAATAAGTGTCTCACCACCATTAGAAATGAATGTTACTCCATATTATTTCCATATTTCAGCATATCATGTTGTTTAGGCGGTCTTAATGCCTTTAATGGATGAAAATAACACCAACCACAAATATAATATTAATTAATATAAGCTAGTTGATTCTCATAGAATCATGCCGTGGTCATATTTCACCCAAAGAATGATTGATGGCTGGATGGACAGATAGAATAAAAAAGTAAATCATATTTTGGATAACTTTAAATTATATGGAACTGAGCTTAACTGACATGAAAAAAGTCAGAAAATTATAATGGTCTTAAAAAATAGTTTTATTTTGAAAATGAAATCTGAGATGAACATGTTGACAGGTTTCGTGAGATTCACCCCTTTTTTGGGTAAAACTTAGTATAATTTAATAATCTACTCTATGCCTCTGAGCGACACAAACTCCAGAGATTTCCTGGCAGGAACATCTGGGTTCCTCCTCCAGTCCTCTGAATAGAGCTGAAAAACGAAACTCTTGCTGTACGTCGCCACGAGGAGAAAGCATTATGACTAACCATCACAGGGATAAGGTTTCAAACGGGGAAATAATCAAGACCTCTTAGGAAAAGCTGTCTAGAATAGCAGTCCCCACATATATAAAGACAGAATAATTGAGGGTTTGAAACAGTATTTTTAATATGATAATATGGCATTCTTCAGAGTTAAATGGTTTTCATGGCTTGCAGAGAATGATGTCATGAAGATTAAATTTGATAAGTGCACTTTTACGCTCTGAACCGTTCTCTACATCATACTCGTGTTTCTCTCTCACAGGACCATAACAAGATTTACTGGTGTTCAGACGCATGTGTGTGATGTTTCTGAAGAGGAATCTGATTAGCAGTATTGACATGTTGGTGATGAGTGAAGATGACGGAGGGCTTTGCCATTGTTAAAGGGATAGTCAAGTCAAGTCAAGTCAAGTTTATTTATATAGCGCTTTTCACAACATAGGTTGTATCAAAGCAGCTTCACAGTAATAAATTAAAACAATACATCAATGTTTGTTTCTAGTGGAACGTCCACGTTTGGTAATGCTGATCAATAGTATTGTTGATTGATTAATTCAATTAAATATCCCCAAATATCCCCAACTGAGCAAGCCAAAGGCAACAGTGGCAAGGAACCGAAAAACTCCATCAGGTGACCTAATGGAGAAAAAAAAAACCTTGGGAGAACCCAGGCTCAGTCGGGGGCCAGTTCTCCTCTGGCGTTTATGAACTAGAGACCGGATTTAACTAAGATTAAAAGTATTATATAAATGCCTGGCTGAAGAGATGCGTCTTTAATCTAGTTTTAAACTGGGAGAGCGAGTCTGAGCAACGAACAGTATCCGGAAGACTATTCCAGAGTTTTGGAGCTAAATGTGAAAATGCTCTCCCTCCTTTGGTGGATCTGGATATTCACTTTGAAATTAAATTTTGGTATGTTTTAGCTTACCTGAAGGGCATCCAAGATGTAGGTGTCTTTTTTTCCGCAGTAGTTTCAATTTTGATATTTTAAGGTCAAACCGTTCTTGTCTCTCAGTCATTTAATGCAGGTCTGTGGTCACTGTCTCAAAGAGCATGCACAGAGAAGTCCAAATTAAACAATTCCCCATCGTCCAAATTAAACAATTCCCCATCGTAAGTACACGTTGATGGCCTAAGACACGAAACGAGCGGTTTGTGTGAGAAAACGAACAGTATTTATATCGTTTTTAACTCTTATAACACACCCACGTCCAAGTGATCTGAGGGCGCGGGCGCATCCTGCTGTGTGACGTGTACGCAGACTGGTGCATAGATATATACACTAGATGTCGCCTCGTTCCAATGAACTGCCGTAGACAAGGCGGGATCTATTGTATATACCTATGCACCAGTCTGCGCACACGTCACACAGCAGGAAGTGCCCGCGCCCTCAGATCACTTGGACGTGGCTGTGTACAAGAGTTAAAAACGATATAAATACTGTTCGTTTTCTCACACAAACCGCTCGTTTCGTGTCTTAGGCCATCAATGTGTACTTACGATGGGGAATTGTTTAATTTGGACGATGGGGAATTGTTTTAATTTGGACTCTGTGCATGCTCTTTGAGACAGTGACCATAGACCTGCATGATATGACTGTCAGACAAGAACGGTTTGACCTAAAAATATCAAAATTGAAACTACTGCGGAAAAAGACACCTACATCTTGGATGCCCTTGAGGTAAGCTAAAACATACCAAAATTTAATTTCAAAGTGAACTATCCCTTTAATGGACAATCTGAGCACAGATGCTGAAGAGATCTTTGCACGCGGGGCGAGCGGGGCTAGTTGTAACACACTTGTTTTAAATACTTCCTCACATGATTGCTTTAGGGAAATTAAGTGAATAAGCTTCACTCCAATTATAAAAAAAAATTGTTGGGTATATAAACAGACTTTTCCATTCAAACTTCAATCACAACTCTCAGGATTCGGGAACCCCGTTGCCCATCCAGTATACTGACTGGTTTATGTGCTCTTGAGTCTGTTGTCACGTTTAGTAAATAGTTTTGTTACTAAAAGTGTTCTTTGTGTTTGGAACACACATTTCAGCTGTGAACCATCCTGGAGATCGCATGAACCATTCCCCGCACCGTTTGAAGAGTTCATAAAACATTTACATTTAGTCATTTAGCAGACGCTTTTGTCCGAAGCGACTTACAAATTAGGACTAAATTAAGCGAGTCATCGTGAAGAGGCAAGAAACAACGCAAGAAGTGCTCAAAATACGAAGTTCAGGCATTGTTCAGAGTAGCATAACCCCGATAAGCGAGGATTTAAAGGAAAAAGGATCTTTTTTTTTTTATCTTTTTTTTATGAGGTTAAGTGCTCTCGGAAGAGATGGGTTTTCAGCTGTCTTTTGGAAGTTGTCAGGGATTCTGCATTCCGGATGAGGGTGGGATGATGCATTCCGGATCCATCGAATCCATCCAAATGAACCTCGATGCGCTTCAGAAGTGCTAGTGTGAATGAACCCTGAATCCTCATCAACACATACTCAGACTAGAGCCTCATTCCTCCAAAGAAGTCAAACGACCAAATTCAGTGGCTAGTTGCATAAATTGCTTAGACTTGTCTTAAAAGTTAGTCATCTCATTTTCTTCTTCAAGACTGGTCCTGACTTTTTAAAGTCTAATTTGACTTGGAAAAAGTAAGACTGATTACCTTTTATCTAACTGCTAGTTGGTCAAACTAAAAACTTAAAACACGTCAATTTACACAAGTCAATTTAAAAGTCTTAACCCTTGTGCTGTGTTAAAAGCACCTTCTGTGTTCCCGGCCTTTTAAAAATTGCTTGAAGTTCGCTCGTAATGCCATATTATCACCAAATATTGGATTCAATCTTTTTGTCAGCTTGTTTTCTTTCAATTTGCACCGGTTTTGTATTAATTTTTGGAGCTGATTAATCGTAGGCCTCATTTAACTGCGCATCTTTTGAGTGAAAAAAGCATTATTTGTGGATAAATTTGTCAATATACAACAAAATAAGGACAAAAATTGCACACTGTTTATCACAGAAGTTTGTTTAGTTTTTAACAAAATGGCACAAAGTCACACATGTAGCGTCTGGACCGATCAGACACACAATTATTCATCATATTTAATGAATAAGCCTGAATACGCCTGAGGACCGTAACAAGCAAAGGTCCCGGTTGGCCCAAGCGAGCCCTGAGATGCTCTCCCGCTGATCAGTATCAGCCGACACTACAGTCCAGATACGGGAGGACCTCAGACACATTCCAGGAGGGGGAAGGAGACCTCAGGCCAGAGGAACGACTCCTTAGTGGCCGTAAAAAAGGACTCTTCTCCATTCATTCATCGAAATCCAGTTACATGCTCAAGACAAAGGATGGTAAAACATTCCCTCTGAAAGCTTAAGGCACCACTGGCTCACGAGAAGAGAAAGGGCACTGTCGGAGGGACCTCCCTCTCGGTGTTCTTCTTATTCTTGCTTCTTCCCCTGGTTGCTGTTCGTGTGTTCGACATCCAGTCCGCCTGACCTTTCCTCCGGTGTTAATTTCCTAGATCATAAGGCTAACATCGTAAGTTCATCATAATTTCTTCATTCAACACGGAAGAAATTGATTGCAACTCCAACACTATTGACTCACAGAACCATCAAGACTGCATCTAGACGCAAGAAGGACATTTTTGCTGTTTTACCGACCGGATACGGTAAGAGTGTAATCTACCAGTTAGCTCCGCTGGTAGCTAAGCGAATAAGGCTTGTTGTGATTGGTCGTAGTGTTATCCAATTGCGTGCAGTGAGATTTTCAAATGCATGCTTGGTGCCGCCCCTCGAGCTGGCCGATTTTCATTACTCAGTGCCAGACCCTTAATCTTTCAGATTTGGGTCTGGATTTCCAGGCCACCGTTGTGGTATATTATCACCAAATATTGGATTCAATCTTTTTATCAACTTTTCTTCCAATCAGAACTGGTTTTATATTTATTTTTGGAACTGATTGATCGTAGGCCTCATTGATCTGAAGATGATGTTCATCTCTGTGAAAAAGAAAGCCTGTAATAGGTTGTTTGTGTACATGAATGTATGTTTGTGTGTGTGTGTGTGTGTGTGTCTGTCCACACATGCACAGGTCTAAGGCCTTTATCTTTGCAAGCACACATGTATATGTGAACATGAATATGATGAACATGCTCCTGAACACTAAATGTTTCTCCCCATTCATATTCAATGGATAGTCATTTTTGACTAATATAAACTCAGATTAATATAAGGCTTAAAATCAGCCAGTTTCAAAAATAAATACACACCTATCCTAACTGAAAGAAAACAAGTTGACAAAAAGATTGAATCCTATATTTGGTGATAATATAGAGTAATGAGAGATTTATAAGCACTTTTTGGCAGGCTGTTCATTCTTGACCGGGAACAGGCCGGTTAAAGCTGGATTAAAACTTACTTACTCAGTAAGTTTTAATCCAATGTGATAATGTTAACTAGCATTTTCAGGGAAAAGAAAATCCACTCCGGATCAAAATGACCCGAACACAACATGAGTGTTTTAAAATAGTGGCTTAGTTAATGCCACTAGCCTCAGAAAACTTATCTGAAATATTCTTTTTTAGGTTAGTGTGTGTGTGTGATGGGTAGTTTTAGGGGTCGGGTTAGTGTGTGTGTGATGGGTAGTTTTAGGGGTCGGGTTAGTGTGTGTGTGTGTGATGGGTAGTTTTAGGGGTCGGGTTAGTGTGTGTGTGATGGGTAGTTTTAGGGGTCGGGTTAGTGTGTGATGGGTAGTTTTAGGGGTCGGGTTAGTGTGTGTGTGTGATGGGTAGTTTTAGGGGTCGGGTTAGTGTGTGTGTGTGTGATGGGTAGTTTTAGGGGTCGGGTTAGTGTGTGTGTGTGATGGGTAGTTTTAGGGGTCGGGTTAGTGTGTGTGTGTGTGATGGGTAGTTTTAGGGGTCGGGTTAGTGTGTGTGTGTGTGATGGGTAGTTTTAGGGGTCGGGTTAGTGTGTGTGTGTGTGATGGGTAGTTTTAGGGGTCGGGTTAGTGTGTGTGTGATGGGTAGTTTTAGGGGTCGGGTTAGTGTGTGTGTGTGATGGGTAGTTTTAGGGGTCGGGTTAGTGTGTGTGTGTGTGATGGGTAGTTTTAGGGGTTGGGTTAGTGTGTGTGTGTGATGGGTAGTTTTAGGGGTCGGGTTAGTGTGTGTGTGATGGGTAGTTTTAGGGGTTGGGTTAGTGTGTGTGTGTGATGGGTAGTTTTAGGGGTCGGGTTAGTGTGTGTGTGATGGGTAGTTTTAGGGGTCGGGTTAGTGTGTGTGTGTGATGGGTAGTTTTAGGGGTCTGGTTAGTGTGTGTGTGATGGGTAGTTTTAGGGGTTGGGTTAGTGTGTGTGTGTGATGGGTAGTTTTAGGGGTCGGGTTAGTGTGTGTGTGATGGGTAGTTTTAGGGGTTGGGTTAGTGTGTGTGTGTGATGGGTAGTTTTAGGGGTCAGATTAGTGTGTGTGTGTGTGATGGGTAGTTTTAGGGGTCGGGTTAGTGTGTGTGTGTGATGGGTAGTTTTAGGGGTCGGGTTAGTGTGTGTGTGTGTGATGGGTAGTTTTAGGGGTCAGGTTAATGTGTGTGTGATGGGTAGTTTTAGGGGTCGGGTTAGTGTGTGTGTGTGTGTGTGATGGGTAGTTTTAGGGGTCGGGTTAGTGTGTGTGTGTGTGTGATGGGTAGTTTTAGGGGTCGGGTTAGTGTGTGTGTGTGATGGGTAATTTTAGGGGTCGGGTTAGTGTGTGTGTGATGGGTAGTTTTAGGGGTCGGGTTAGTATGTGTGTGTGATGGTTAGTTTTAGGGGTCTGGTTAGTGTGTGTGTGTGTGATGGGTAGTTTTAGGGGTCGGGTTAGTGTGTGTGTGATGGGTAATTTTAGGGTTCGGGTTAGTGTGTGTGGGTTGGGTTAGTGTGTGTGTGTGTGATGGGTAGTTTTAGGGGTCGGTTAGTGTGTGTGTGTGTGATGGGTCATTTTAGGGGTCGGGTTAGTGTGTGTGTGTGTGTGTGATGGTTAGGTTTAGCGGTAGGGTTAGTGTAGGGGGAGAGAATGTATAGTTTGTACAGTATAAAAACCATTACATCTATAGAGAGTATACATTACTCTATTGTTTGTGATGTATAAAAATCATGATGTCTATGGAAAGTCCACAAAAAACATGGAAACCCAATAAGTGTGTGTGTGTGTTTTGATAAAAGTTCAGAAAAGTATAGGCTACATCATTTTATGGTGTTGTCTTGGCCAGTAACAAGCTGAATGTATTATTTTGGAAGTTTTTGGCAGTTAAACAAACGGCTCATTTCACAATGCCCAATGTGCTTTTCTGTTGTTTGAGCATTAAGCTTTTCAAATAAAATTTTTGTCTAACAATCTCCTAAAAAGTTGAGAATGTTTATCCCTTTTCCTTTTGGGGAAAGCATGATTCAGCTATATTTATGAGCCATGTATCAGGTCTATCTATGAGTAATGTTTCAGGTTGTGAACAGGCCATTGTTTAGGGTTTGCTATTGTCTGGGACTGTATATAACATGAGAAGTCCTCCTATATAACATGAAAGGTCCTCGTCCTGGGAACCCGTCAAAAACACGGATATCTGAGGATCTGTCTACACTTGCTCATGTCAGCTCTCTGAATGAATTATTACCATAGTGCATCTGTGGCCCTCTCAGTGGTCATCAATACACGTAATAAATCTCTCTACTGACTTTGAAGTTTTTGACTTGAAGGACTGGGGGTTTAGACTGTAGCTAAAGCACTTATTTAATCAGGTTAGTATCATGTGGAATCAGTTACAGCTGTTGATGGCGAATTAAATTTAAGGAATTAATGTTAATGCTGCATTAAATGTTGCATCTTTTACCGCATAAACATTATATAGAACATTAATCGACTCGTTATTCCTAGGTGCTGTGCTTTGGTGTGAAATGCATTGCATGTTATTTAGTTAATTTTAAGGAATAAGTTCCTTAATCTGTATTGATTTATTGTTTTATTTGCACACCATACATGTTAAGTTGAAGCTGTTTAACTGTTGTCATTTGCTGACCTTGGGGTGTTACCCTGTGTGAATCAAGGGAAAGTGTCAAGAAAATTCATGCACACGGGAAACGAAGCATGTGCCCGTGAGTCAAACACAACAGGATCAAATGACATGTCTCAAGTCTTTGCCAAAACCAGGTGTAATCAGTGTCAGTGTGAAACGAGTCTGTCAAAGCTTGTGCTGCCATTCTGCAGATCCTTCTGAAGATATTAATTCAGAAACACATAGCCTATGTTTTTTTTTTTTTTTTGCTGCAAAATATCTAGTATGTCCAACTTTATCTGCATACATGCAGTACTCGTGTGGGGCGATTATATTCTGTGTTGCAAATTATAGTAGTTAACATGAATTAACAATATTTCTATAGTATTTATCTTAATGTTAATTTCAACATTAACTAATTTTTAAAATCAAAAGTTGCATTTGTTAGCATTAGTTAATGCACATGAAGAAAGAATGAACAACTGTATTTTTATAGATTTTATAGATTAATAAATGTTGTACAAATAAATTACTCCGTTAGTTCATGTTAATTAATACATTAATACCTAATGTTAACAAATGAGACCTTTTGTACAAGCATTACTGACATGTCTGTTGATATAGGGCTGACAGCCCCACACACCTTCCTCTTCTTCTGTTTCACATTGCCTGTGGTCACATCCGCTCTTACTCTGGAAAAATATTTCTGCTTTTGTGACAGTTGTGCCGTTTCCTGTTTCCCTACAGGCTTTCTCCAGAGGACATGAGGGTTAGATCCCTCCAGGAGCTGGACATCTATGGTTCCTCTCTCCTCTCATCCCACGGCAGAGGGACTCGTTCCTGTTCCTGATCCCCAAACCTCCCCCATCCCCGAGTCTTTCCCTAATTCATGACCCAGCAGGATGCATCATCTGTGCGAGCTCTCTCTGAGCGTCTCCTCATAGCCTCGCACAAGGGCCAAGCTGAGCATGTGGTTCAGCTCATCAACAAAGGGGCCAAGGTAGCCATTACCAAGGTCAGTGTTATGCTTTAGTAATCTTAGAAGTCATTTTATCGTCATTCAAACATCTGTGTACATAGGATGAGCATAAAGCACTTCTATACAGGTCTTGGTGTTAATATACATAAGAATATTGCATCTGAAGACCTTGGTCCTGTCGTAAACGGCACACTTGTGGTCAGTGGCGGCCTCATACACGTGCCTGTGAAGTCCATTCGTCCATCGCTTGTCCTACGTAGGGTCGAGGGAATGCTGGAGCCTATCCCAGCGTCGTGAGCCGAAGGAAGGGATACACCCTAGACAGATGCGCACCTGTGAAGTCCCATTCGTGATATTAGGCATCAGAAGGTCGCTCGTGAGCACGCTCTTTGTGTCTGCTATGTTCCCTCGATCAGGGCTGCACGATATTGAAGAAAAATGCGATATGATGCAAGGAGGAGATCAAGTCAGATGATAAAGTCTATTTCTATTTTCTCCCCACCAGAAATATGAAACATATTTAGCTTTTATGGTGTCGCACCCAAGGGTGAGAGTACATGCACACATCGTTCTGGACCATCCGTGTCAGGAAATCGCTATTCTCAATAAAAGCTTTCCTGTAGCTCAAACAGTAGAGTGTTGGCGCTTGCAACGCCAAGGTCATGGGTTCGATTCCCAGGGAAAGCAAGAACTGATAAGATTGTAATGAAAGAATTGCAATGTTAGTCGCTTTGGATCAAAGTGTCTGCCAAATGCATAAAATATAAATACAAAAAGCAAAGAAACTGCTCTTGTTCCTTGCAATGCCTCAGGCGTTGTGTTCGAAGATGCAGTATCAGATGAAAGTCTTGATGGCTTTTAATAGTTTATGGTGACGAAGTTGCAATTCTGAAAGATGTTGTAACTTCGGTGATGTTAGTCTGACTCTGGCTGTTGAGAGTCTTCTCTCCTGACGGGGGGGTTGCACATGGCTTGATGTGTTGAGGCCTGTCAGCGCCGCTGTGCTGGCCCCAGGACCAAGCGAGGTCCTACACAGAAGAGAGGGAGCTCTTTAACGTTCACAGACACTATTTTCGCTTGACAATCGTACCTTTCTCATTGGTCAAGCCAAACTCGAGTTTGGCTTGACCAATGAGAAAGGTACGATTGTCAAGCGAAAATATTTCCTTTGGTTTGGAAGCTGACTCATTTGCATGATTGGAGTAAGCTGGCAGTTTTTGTCCCTTTAACTCTGATTAATATAACAAGCATACAATGCATGCTATAAGAAGGTGATATACACCAATGTGTAGGGCATCACACACGGATTAATTTGATAGGAAGCATGATACCGATAAGGTTACATTATCTAGTGGCTCAATCAAAACATGCCTAAAACAAAATACAATACAAGAGCCAATATACAAAACGGCAATATGGGAATATGCATGTTCATTCATAGTTTGTCTATGAATTAATGAAGAAAAGTCTGTTTTACGGGCTTTATGTGTCTTTCCTATGGCCTGTGCTTTTGCATGTGGCCAGCCTCCACATTCTTTTGAGCAATAAAACAGTCTTATCAGATGATTTCTCGTTGCTTGCCAAGGCAAGCAGAGGCCTGGTCCTCCATCTCAGTGTAAATTGCCATTCGGGGGTCGTCCCATACAACTCTTACACACAGTTTGTTCGTTGGGTAAAGGGTTTTAAAGATTATTTGTTAAATATAACAAATATTTGTTTGTCTGATTTGTCTCAGTCAGTACAGACAATAGACTCATAATCACATCACAGAAATGAGCATTTTTACCTGGATAAGGGCAATGTTTACATTATTATATGTATGTTTCATCTATGCCAGATTCTAACATTTAACACATTTAGTAATAAGACACTTTGTGTGATAAATTCCTGGAAAAGTGCATACAGATTCTTAAGTTCTGTGATGACACTGAAATAAATCATTTGTCCTTATATATAAACATATGATGCAGTTTTTGTGTCAGTCAGTGGAGCAGTTTAGCAGGTTTTGCAGTTAATAAACAGCCCTAGAGAGAAAAAGTGACATGTGCCAGTTTTCAATAGCCTGGCAAGCCAGACACACATCAAGCACGGCTCAATCCGAAGGGTGGGATAAATGATTGTCTTTCAGATTCCCTCTGCATTTAATAGGATAGCGCTACAACCAACCAGACCGGTTTCCCACCAGCGGAGCTAGTTGATAGGTTAAACTTTTGCCGTATCCGGTCGGCAAAACTCCGAACTCATCTTCCTTTTTTAATAATGACTTCATTGCCGTTCTTTGTTCTTTTCTCAAAGAAAAGCTTAACTCCAAGTCTTCCAGAGTCGGATGTCGAACCGCTGTTCGCCAGCAGCTCTTCTTTGTTTTCAAGTAGCAGGGAACCATTGCAACTCTGCCGTCATTATGTTAAGCCTGCCCGCCGACTCTACACGATGTGATTGGCCTGACTAGAGTTTGGTTTGGGTTTTTCCTGCTCGAAAGCCAACGGAGAGTTGCTAGACGACACTGGCTGCAAAATAAAATTTGCTGCCGCTAGGGTGCGTCTAGATTTCTAGGCTAAGTTTTCAAGGCTCTTGACCAACATATGAGAGCACTGTGGCACTAGTGATTGGATGGTTGGATGGTGGTGGTTTGCTATTGGTGGATCTCATGTGAGTGACAGGTTGACATCATTAGAGAAGAGATACTGCAAGTGGGAGGGGAAGGTATTTCAGTTAAGGACTGTTTCCTACACTCAGAGAGCATTTGAACAGAACAGATTTCACACAGGAGGAAATCTGAGAGCCTGATCCTTAATTCACTGGCTTTAAGGAAAGGAACACAAGAGTTACTTCTGACATAGTGATAATGCAACACATGTTGACTTGTGGACGTCTCATTGCCATTAATGCAGCATAAAGTATTGTTATTTCTGTGACTGCAGGTTAAACTGTGGACTCTGTAATCTCTGTCGACAGCTGCTCTTTAAACGCACACGAGCGCTCAAACTGTTTCTCAACCACTCTTGTTGTATCAACTAAACATTACATGCATTTGCAGTTTTGTTTTTGTGTCTGTGTAACTGGAAAATGGGAGCTTGTTAATCCTGAGATTGAGAAAACTCTCATTATAATCTGTCAGTGTATTTTCGGGCAGGTGAACATGAACAACCTCCTCTGTCGGATCTGAGGTGCAGTCTGTTCCCCGTCTGAGCACATTCCTCAGGTCTCTTCCCCCAAATCATTACATAACTCAAACTACTGCTGCACGAGGCTGTATATCTCAGCATATAAAGGTAGTTTTGAGCAGTTGAGTCCATAAGCAGTTTTATTACACGGCTCTGTGGAATACTTGATTCTGATTGGTCAATCGCGCCATCCAGCGGTGTGTTATTCCCAGATAACAACCTCTGAAAACAGAAACACAGGCTCATCTGGGTCACTGAAGTCAGCAGCGCTTTACACTTGCTAGAAACAGTTTTCTTCATGGAAGTTTTGCTTTTGGTGAGCTAATAAAATATTAAAACTCAGGTAAATCAATATTTTGTGTACAGTTATTTGATTATGTCATCCAGTATCGTGGACTCTCTCTCGTTTCATACAAGTGCAGCTGCTGCCATTTTGTGACTATTGTTTTGTACACTGTTGGATTATAAGATAACAAACAGGTACGATTTTAAAACAGTTTAATCTCAAATCAATATCTCTTATCCTCATAATTATTTCTGTGGTGAAATGCTGTGTAATAAGTGGTATGACTGTATACCGTATCCCTAAAATGTCCGTCTAGTTTGAACTTGCCGCTGCAACTGCTCTCTCCGCGGAAGCTTTGCTTTTAAAGAGCTAATAAAATATTTCAATATTTCATGTCTAATTATTTACTTATGTGTCAAGTAGCCGTGTAATAAGTGGGATAATGTACATCCAGCTGGTTGTTATCTCAGAATAAACCCCTTCAGGCTGATGAAGACCTGATCCTGATCACCCTGTCTGGGTTTATTCTGAGATAACAACTGGCTGGATGTACATTATCCCTTACTGACGCTCACCCAGGTACAGGTATGACACAGAAGACCTGCTGTCTTTTAATCACTGCTTGTTGTTTGTTCCTACCCTCATACTTCCTGGATGATCTGGACACACTCCTCTGTCTCTTCCAGGCGCTTCGCTCATCCTGTGAGGTGATTTTAACATTCAACTAGACTAGGGTTCCCAAACGGGGTGTGTGAGTTGATGAAAAGCTAATAAATAATTAAATCAAATGTAATATTAAAGGGCACCTATTATGCAAAATTCACTTTTACATGGTGTTTGAACATAAATGTGTGTTGGCAGTGTGTGTACACAACCACCCTATAATGATAAAAATCCACCCAGTGCTTTTTTTATATTCCCCATAAATCATAAGCACTGTCTCAGAACAAGCTGTTCTCAGATTCAGGCAATGTGACATCAGTTTGCACAGGCCCCTCCCACGGCTGTTGATTGACACTGCAGTTTTAGTGCAGACCCGCCCTGAGTGAGCTAAACACAGGCCCCGTCCACGACTGTTGATTGACACTGCAGTTGTAGCGTAGATCCGCCCTGAGTGAGCTGGACACAGGCCCCGCCCACGACTGTTGATTGACACTGCAGTTTTAGCGTAGACCCGCCCTGAGTGAGCTGGACACAGGCCCCGCCCACGACTGTTGATTGACACTGCAGTTTTAGCGTAGACTCGCCCTGAGTGAGCTGGACACAGGCCCCGCCCACGACTGTTGATTGACACTGCAGTTTTAGCGTAGACCCGCCCTGAGTGAGCTGGACACAGGCCCCGCCCACGACTGTTGATTGACACTGCAGTTTTAGCGTAGACCCGCCCTGAGTGAGCTGAACACAGGCCCCGCCCATGACTGTTGATTGACACTGCAGTTTTAGCGTAGACCCGCCCTGAGTGAGCTGGACACAGGCCCCGCCCACGACTGTTGATTGACACTGCAGTTTTAGCGTAGACCCGCCCTGAGTGAGCTGGACACAGGCCCCGCCCACGACTGTTGATTGACACTGCAGTTTTAGCGTAGACCCGCCCTGAGTGAGCTGGACACAGGCCCCGCCCACGACTGTTGATTGACACTGCAGTTTTAGCGTAGACCCGCCCTGAGTGAGCTGGACACAGGCCCCGCCCACGACTGTTGATTGACACTGCAGTTTTAGCGTAGACCCACTTCACATACACACTCTGGGGACACACTCAGAGACTTATTTTACATCTTGTTAAAAGGGGCATAATAGGTGCCCTTTAAAATAACAAATGGGTACGCACAATTAAACTAAATAAAATAGAAATAGCGACATCAAATCAAAGGCTGTGATTTAAAGAAGTCTGTTGCTCTGCGCGTTTCAGAGTGAAGTGTGACACTGTGTTCATTTACAGTGTTTTCAGATCAGCTCAGGTCACAGTAAATGCTGTGATTCTAACACGCATTTGGGAGCTTAATGTGCACTAGGTTCACTTTCACACAATTTCCCACATTTTTGTGGACAGACGATTACAGTATTTCAGCAATGCCAAAATAAAAGCTTGATGATTTGAGTGTTAGTTGGTTCTTGTAAAGAGAGAATCCGAGTGTGAGCACTCCTTTTTTTAAATAAAAACCATTTAAATAAAATGCATACTAAAAAAGATGAGCTTATTTATCTGTTTACATTTCATGTGACCATTAACCAACATCAGATAACTGTGAATATCTCGTTAAATTATTGAAAATATTGCCTTTAAAAAAAGCGTAGGCTACTTAAAAAAAAAAAGGCTTCAAATAAATATTTGATATTTGAAGGGATTTGGCTGACAGTAAAGTTTGGGAACCCACTTTTTCACCAGCATGTTTCAGTCCTCTTATATCAGATGTCACTTCTTCATCTCATGCTGTTGTTCACAAGGCCTTTGGAGCCGCTCACAACCCTACTGAACCTCTTCACTGGTGTTTTACATCAGTTTCCATCCTTTTTTTCTTTTCTTTTTTTTTTGCATGTCTGCAAACATTGCTGCATCTGACTTGAATTCCAGCCTCTAATCAACACTTAATGTCCTCTGCCCTGGAGTCATAAAGAGAGATGTCCATGTAACCAGCCTACGGGAGCCTGTTCTATAGGAAATATCTATAAGGATTTAACAGATATTTCAGAAAAAATGCTCTGATCAAACTTAGGCATTTAAACTTTATGCATTATAAAAAAATATTTTTTTGCACAATAGCGATTCAATGAACATGATTGACTGGATAGAAATAAAGAGTTAAAATTACTCATCCTCAAACTAGTTCACAAACACATAGCAATGTCAACTTAAAAAAAAAATAAAAAAAAATAATAATATATATATAAGTCTCTTCTGCTCACCAAGGCTTCATTTATTTGATCCAAAATACAGCAAAAACAGTATTATTGTGAAATATTTTTACAATTTAAAATAACTGTTTTCTATTTGAATATATTTTAAAATATCAAAGATCAAAGCTGAATTTTCAGCATCATTACTCCTGTCTTCAGTCACACATCGTTAGCCTCATAGCATAATTGCCTAAGAAATAAATAATTAAAAAATGACTTAGGCAATTATGCTATGAGGCTAACGACATGATCCTTCAGAAATCCTTCTAATATGAGGATTTGATGCTCAAGAAACATTTGATTATTAATAATGTTGAAAGCAGTTGTGTACAATTTCTTTTCAGGATTCTTTGATGAATATAAAGTTCAAAAGAACAGCGTTTATCTGAAATAGAAAGCTTTTGTAACATAATAAATGTCTATACTGTCACTTTTGATCAATTTAATGCATCCTTGCTGAATAAAATTATTAATTTCTTTCCAAAAAAAAAAACAAACGGTTGTGATTATGTTACAAAAGCTTTCTATTTCAGATAAATGCTGTTTTAATAAATGTGGGCAAATAATTGTTCCCAACGTTTTTTGGAGAAAAACATTTCATAATGTGATTTTCCTCCCATTTTCACTTCATTTACTTCAATGAAAGGTTAGATTTTTGCTTATTTTTTTAATAAAATATCAAAATGATAAACAATGCAGATTTATTTTTTACAGCCATCTTTAAATCATATTTACAAAGGAGGCAAATAATTCTGACCAGCACTGTATATATATTTTTAAGTTTAAATATAAAATCTGTCAAAATAATTTTTACTATAAGTATTACTTTTGAAATACTGATATTATCAAATAGATTTCTATAATTTGATCAAACAACAGATCAAACAATACATTTTTAGAATAACAAAGCACGGAACATAACAGAATTAATTAGATTTAATGCTAATAATTACTGTGCTGTTATTTTACCACAAAAATTACATCACTTCCTGGCGAATTGATGTCATTAAGGAAGTTTTTTTTTAAAAGAAACATGATAGAAAAAGATGTAACTTTGGTTTGAAACATTTTACATAAAGGAACAAACACCTGCAATATTCATAATAGATTTTCATATATGAAGTTAGTGCTGCACACGACAACAATGAACATCCACTCAAACCAAAGTAGTGAAATGTATATATTTATAAATGGTGAGTTTAGTATTATCCATTGTATTTAGACACTAATCGGGACTTGAAAATGAACAACATAATAAGAATGACCTCTTTAATACGTGACGTTTGTTTTAAAAGAAGGACAGGGACGAGTAAGGAGAGTATCACAGAAGGCCTTCGTGCCGTAACTGAGGTCAGACACTTTACACACACTTTATCTCACACAGTTACAGGACAGATAAGAAGATCAGTAAACCCCTAAGAACTCGCCGGCAGCCTGTGCTAACATACAATAATAAAACATATTATCTGATTATCTACTTTCTATACAATTATAAAAAACTAGCTTAGCCATGCGGATTTCTGAAAGAGGACATTTGCATCATTGTTTGTTTGCATATGATGTCTAAAAGTCCATTAACTCTATACACACAGCAGCCAGAACACACTGTGTGTGTGTTACATAAGTCACTTTCTCTTCGTGACAGTCTCCTGACCGCAGTCCTCTGGGAGATTAATCAGTGCAGAAACGGTAGAAAAGAGGACTGATGCGGTCATGTGCTCCTGCTGCTGGATAATGTGAATTCGTGCATCACACTTTTATTTACTCACTCATCGTGAGACTGGAATTGTGCAGGTTTGCTTTGCATCACGGTTAGTCCCACACACATTCACTGGCTTGCCCTCCATTCAGATGGACTGATAGCTGTTAAAGTCTCTGATTGTGTGTGTGTGTGTGTGTGTGTGTGTTTTCTTGCAGAATGGCAGAACACCTCTGCATCTGGCTGCCTATAAAGGCCACATTGCTGTCGTGAGGATTCTGCTGGCGGCCGGATGTGACCTGGATATTCAAGATGATGTGAGTAGAAAACGTTTGCAGCGTTTCTCTTCTGAACTCTCGTACTCTCGAACTCTTGAACTCTCTCTTCTCTCTCCGCTATGGCACCCAGACTTTGCCAACCAGTATTAGGTTTGCTGAGAATGTGGACAGTTTTAGGGGACAAGTGAAGACTCATTTGTTCAGGTTAGCTTTTGGGTAATCTCTATCCTTTTATATATTGATAATTTTATCAATAAAGTTTGATTTTATTTCTTTAGTCTGTTCTTTATTATGTTTTATTGTATTATGTTATTGTAAAGCGCTTTGTGACCTAGTCTGTGAAAGGCGCTGTATAAATAAATTTTACTTACTTACTTGTAAAAACAAACACATCATTGATGACCAGTGGCGCCGCTGGGCTTTCTGGACATTTTCATTGGGCAAAGTCACCGTTGAAGTCTAAACTTTCTATACAATAAAAAAAGACTTAACTATGGCTATGTTCCAGGGTTATTATAGTTAACAAAAATGTAAAAGCTATAAAAAAAAAAAAAAAAAAAAAAAAATGTTTTATATATATATATATATATATACACACTCACCTAAAGGATTATTAGGAACACCATACTAATATTGTGTTTGACCCCCTTTCGCCTTCAGAACTGCCTTAATTCTACGTGGCATTGATTCAACAAGGTGCTGAAAGCATTCTTTAGAAATGTTGGCCCATATTGATAGGATAGCATCTTGCAGTTGATGGAGATTTGTGGGATGCACATCCAGGGCACGAAGCTCCCGTTCCACCACATCCCAAAGATGCTCTATTGGGTTGAGATCTGGTGACTGTGGGGGCCATTTTAGTACAGTGAACTCATTGTCAGGTTCAAGAAACCAATTTGAAATGATTCGAGCTTTGTGACATGGTGCATTATCCTGCTGGAAGTAGCCATCAGAGGATGGGTACATGGTGGTCATAAAGGGATGGACATGGTCAGAAACAATGCTCAGGTAGGCCGTGGCATTTAAACGATGCCCAATTGGCACTAAGGGGCCTAAAGTGTGCCAAGAAAACATCCCCCACACCATTACACCACCACCACCAGCCTGCACAGTGGTAACAAGGCATGATGGATCCATGTTCTCATTCTGTTTACGCCAAATTCTGACTCGACCATCTGAATGTCTCAACAGAAATCGAGACTCATCAGACCAGGCAACATTTTTCCAGTCTTCAACTGTCCAATTTTGGTGAGCTTGTGCAAATTGTAGCCTCTTTTTCCTATTTGTAGTGGAGATGAGTGGTACCCGGTGGGGTCTTCTGCTGTTGTAGCCCATCCGCCTCAAGGTTGTGTGTGTTGTGGCTTCACAAATGCTTTGCTGCATACCTCGGTTGTAACGAGTGGTTATTTCAGTCAAAGTTGCTCTTCTATCAGCTTGAATCAGTCGGCCCATTCTCCTCTGACCTCTAGCATCAACAAGGCATGTTCGCCCATAGGACTGCCGCATACTGGATGTTTTTCCCTTTTCACTCCATTCTTTGTAAACCCTAGAAATGGTTGTGCGTGAAAATCCCAGTAACTGAGCAGATTGTGAAATACTCAGACCGGCCCGTCTGGCACCAACAACCATGCCACGCTCAAAATTGCTTAAATCACCTTTCTTTCCCATTCTGACATTCAGTTTGGAGTTCAGGAGATTGTCTTGACCAGGACCACACCCCTAAATGCATTGAAGCAACTGCCATGTGATTGGTTGATTAGATAATTGCATTAATGAGAAATTGAACAGGTGTTCCTAATAATCCTTTAGGTGAGTGTGTGTATATATATATATATATATATATTATGCTTGGAATAAAATATTAACTTGTTTTATTTCAGCAATATTTCACATTTTCAACTTTATGTTCTGAGATAAAAATGATTAAAATAATAAATAGACAAATAAAAATGACAAAAACACAATAAAACTACTAAAAGTTTAAAATTGAAATTCAAAATTCAAAATATAAAAATGAATTCAAAATATTAATAAAAGCTATAATAGTATCTCACTGATAAATAACACTGCTATGTTCACACTGATTACCTTACTGATCTGGCTGTTCACATTCACACGTGTGACCTGATCCCGGTCCTGAACTGATCCCGGTCCTGAACTGATCCCAGTCCTGAACTGCTCCCGGTCCTGAACTGCTCCCGGTCCTGAACTGATCCCGGTCCTGAACTGATCCCGGTCCTGAACTGATCCCGGTCCTGAACTGATCCCGGTCCTGAACTGCTCCCGGTCCTGACCTGATCCCGGTGCTAAACTGATCCCGGTCCTGAACTGATCCCGGTCCTGACCTGATCCCGGTCCTGACCTGCTCCTGGTCCAGGGGCCTCATTTATATACGTTGCGTACGCACAAAAGAAGGCGTACGCCGCTCTCTACGCAATAATTGGTATTTATAAAAAGCAAACTTGACGGGAAAATGTGCGGTCTTTCACGCACACTCTGACCCAGGCGTACGCACAAAAACGGGTGAAATGAGAAATGGCGACACCGTCGGCAGTTGGAAGAAACACGTGAAAGTGTGTGTAACTGTAGACCGTTGTGTAAAAGAAATGGCAATACTGCCTCTCATAAATAACATGAAGACTTCACAAAGCAAGACTTACAATTAACAGCCTACAGGAACACCCGTTTGATCGATCTGCAGTGTAAAACAAACAAAATCAAACGAAGATTACAACAGAAATGCAAATTAACACATTTGCTAAAAGAAAAGTGAAATATGTTCTGCAATAATATTGGCATGTTATGCAATTCATCCTCATAACACATCTGTAGCTCGTCAGATGCAATCAAATGGATGGTAATAAAATGCCATGATGCCGTCACAAGGCGTAATGACGTGAGTGAAGTTACGTTTCTTGGTTTTCCTCTGTGTTTGCCATGATTTCGCAATCGATGAATATTAACTTGTGGGCGTTTCACGGACTATTTATGGGCAACTATGGGCGTGACATGAAGCCGCAAAAGCTGCGCTACATTTAGAATTGATTGTGATTTATTAAGGGAAAACTGCGTAGGATGTGCGTGCGCACGGTTTTATAAATCCGAATATTTCTGTGCGTACGCACGTCCTATGTTTCATCCGTACGCCACTTATGACGCAAATCATACGCAAAGTTTTATAAATGAGGCCCCTGAACTGCTCCCGGTCCTGAACTGCTCCCGGTCCTGAACTGCTCCCGGTCCTGACCTGATCCCGGTGCTAAACTGATCCCGGTCCTGACCTGATCCCGGTCCTGACCTGATCCCGGTCCTGAACTGGTCCCGGTCCTGAACTGATCCCGGTCCTGACCTGATCCCGGTCCTGACCTGATCCCGGTCCTTAACTGATCCCGGTCCTGACCTGATCCCGGTCCTAAACTGATCCCGGTCCTGAACTGATCCCGATCCAGGTCCTGAACTGGTCCCGGTCCTGAACTGATCCAGGTCCTGAACTGGTCCTGACCTGATCCCGGTCCTGACCTGATCCCGTTCCTGAACTGATCCCGGTCCTGAACTGCTCCCGGTCCTGACCTGATCCCGGTGCTAAACTGATCCCGGTCCTGACCTGATCCCGGTCCTGACCTGATCCCGGTCCTGAACTGGTCCCGGTCCTGAACTGATCCCGGTCCTGAACTGATCCCGGTCCTGACCTGATCCCGGTCCTGACCTGATCCCGGTCCTGAACTGATCCCGGTCCTGACCTGATCCCGGTCCTAAACTGATCCCGGTCCTAAACTGATCCCGGTCCTGACCTGATCCCGGTGCTAAACTGATCCCGGTCCTGAACTGATCCCGGTCCTGAACTGATCCCGGTCCTGAACTGATCCCGGTCCTAAACTGATCCCGGTCCGAAACTGCCCCGCTTACACAGAAGAACACACTGTCATCGGAAATCAGTATTTATGTTTTCATTTATACGGTGATATGCCACGGACGCCTGCGAATTTGTGCGCTGGCGATAAGGATGAGAATGAAAAAAAGAACAAAACTATCAAATAATATTAATATGACTCCTCAACTTTTGCTTGTATAGATCATCTTTCACCATAATTCATTTCCTGACAGGAATGAGTAAAGTGTTCAGTGGATTGTACTGTTGTTCAGCCAACGAAACCTTTTTCTGAAGGAAAATAAATCAGTAGACAAAGACTCCATAAAATAATTAGTGAGTTGTGAACATGACATGCTCTAGTATTTGTATCCATTGTGTGCCATTGTAAAGACTGTAAGTCTATCCCTCACAGCCTTGCTTTCATCCGTGTTAAACTCAGCATGCTGAGGTCTGATCCGTAGGGAAGCTTGTTTCCGCCACAGAATAAAACATTTTAAAAGATAATTGCGACTTTTTTTCTCGCAATTGTGACTTTATATCACGTAATTCTGACTTTATATCTCGCAATTCTGACTTTATAACACGCAATTGGGAGATATAAAGTCAGAATTGCGTGTTATAAAGTCAGAATTGTGAGATATAAACTATTCTGAGGTAAAAAAAAAAAAAAAGACTTTATAACACATAAGATCAGAGTCCATGTACTGTGTGCTGTTCACACTGTTAAGAAGAAAACTGATTTGGGCCACTTTTGTCTGAATGACTACATTAAAAATAAAAACCCACTAAACTAGTAATCGGGTTTTTGAAACATCATATAGTGCAACTGAAGAGTCGTAAATGTCTATGTACATTTAAAAGAATAATTTATACGCCAGTTTCCCTCCAAACCCCCGTGACTTTCTTCTGTGCTGCACAAAAGCAGATGTTTAGAGGAAAAGCATAAAAGCCCCATAACTCATGCATTATCCTGAGGTCTGAAGACAGATGAGGAACAGCACAGCACGTTTATAGTTTCAGGATATTTCATTCATATTTTGGACAGATGATGTTCCACAATACAAACTGACATTTGTTTTCATGGACCTTATCTGTGTTTTGGCAACCATGCCATTTTTTTGTTTTTTTTGTTTTGTAGTTTGTTTTGCTTTCTGCTCCAGAGAAAGAATCCTGATTTCACAGAAGATCCTCTACAGAAAACAGAGAAATGTTGATCTTAAACTGTGTTTGCTGCACTTCTATTGAATCTATAGCACCACAGCAAACAAAATGTATATAGCATACACATATATATGAAGAGTTCAGATGCAAAAGCCTCTAAGTGCTGAAATTGAAATTTTCTTCTAGAATGATCATTTTTATCAAGCTCGTATTTTTAGGTTCAGTAACTTCACTTAAATGACAATTAATAGGTAATTTTCATTGCCATTAAAGTGAAATAACTGAACATAAACATACAAGCTTGATAAAAATTGTTGACTGATGTTGGACGTGTCGCTCTCCCTCAGGGTGACCAGACAGCCGTGCACAGAGCCGCTGTGGTGGGGAACACTGACGTCATCTCAGCGCTCGTCCAGGAGGGATGTGCACTAGATAGACAAGACAAGGTACACACTTCTCTTTCTCATATGCTGGAAAAACACTTACTATAGCAGGAGTTGCATTGCTGTTTCCATTACTTTCACTGCACATATGTCAATATGTAAAGAATAATGTACAGTAATCTGGTCAAATAACTGGAATATTGATCTGTTGAAATATTGACTTGAGTGTAAATACTTTAATTATGTGAGAAGGAGAACAGGAGTGACATTAGAGATATGAAACTATCACAGTTATGTAGGAAATCAGCTTCAAAATGCCCCACATCTTGTGCTTGAACCTACCGCAATAATTTCCCTGATTACAATTATTTATTTAAATTCCTTAAAATTGTGGAAGTGACATCATTTGGTGCCTTTCTACAACTATATATATATATATATATATATATATATATATATATACATATGAAGAGTTCAGATGCAAAAGCCTCTATGTGCCATCTGAAATTTTCTTCTAGAATGATCATTTTTATAAAGCTTGTATATTTAAGTCAAGTAATTTCACTTAAATGACAATTAATAGGTAATTTGCATTGCCATTTAAGTGAAATTATTGAACTTAAATATACAATCTTGATAAAAATTATCATTCTAGAATAAAATTTCAGATGGCACCACATAGAGGCTTTTGCATCCGAACTCTTCATATATATATGAAGGCACTAGCAGGGTGTACCTAATAAAGTGGCCAGTGAGTGTGTGTATATATGTATTATTGTATAATATATATATTATACAATAATACATATATACACACACTCACTGGCCACTTTATTAGGTACATATATATATATACATATATATATACATATATACATTACCGTAATACATATATACACACTCACTGGCCACTTTATTAGGTACACCCTGCTAGTGCCGGGTTGAACCCTCTATTGCCCTCAGAACTGCCTTAATTCTTCATGGCACAGATTCAGCAAGGTGGCATTCCTCATAGACTTTGCTCCACATTGAATCTCCTCAGAATCAGAATCAGCTTTTATTGTCAAGTACAACATGTACAAGGAAATAGTAAGAAAACAAGGAATACAAATAATATTAAATAAGAATAGACATCTATTTTAAAATGTTTCTGTACATTTAGCTGTACATTAGGAACTCCTGTTCCTCCACATCCCAAAGCTGCTCTGTTGGGTTGAGATCTGGTGACTGTGACTGAGTTTGAGTGGTTTGAGATTAGTTGAGCTTTGTGACATGGTCTGCTATCCTGCTGTAAGAAGCAGCAATACTCAGGCAGACTGTGTGATGTCTGTGGTAAATGATGTTAAATGATGCTCAGTTGGTACTAAGGGGCCCAAAGTGAACACCATTACACCCCCATCAGCCTGAACCATTGACACAAGGCGGGATGGATCCAAGCTTACATGATGTTTACACCAAATCCTGACCCGACCATCTGAATGTCACCGCGGAAATCCAGACTCATGCCTACATGCATTGAGTTGCTTCCAAATGATTGGCTGAGAAGATATTTGCATTAACGAGCAGTTGAACAAGTGTGCCTGTAGCTGGTGTGTGTGTGTTTAAAATGGCGAATGTGAAGTATCTGTGTTTCCTCAGGATGGGAACACTGCTCTTCACGAGGCCGCGTGGCACGGCTTCAGTCAGTCGGTCAAACTGCTGGTGAAGGCTGGAGCCAACGTCCACGCCAAGAACAAGGTAACGTCTGCTGCCACAGCAAGAACAGCCAACACTCAATTATGTCCATGTAGTACAGTACTCAACATTTGAAGTGGTTTAAAGGGTTAGTTCACCCAAAAATGAAAATTCTGTCAGTAATTACTCACTCTCATGTTGTTCCAACCCCGTAAGACCTTCGTTCATCTTCGGAAGACAAATTAAGTAGGGCTGTCAAATAATCGTGATTAATCGCATCCAAAATAAAAGTTTGTTTTTACATAATATATGTGTGTGTACGGTGTATAATTA
The DNA here is from genome assembly GCA_022829025.1 of Squalius cephalus. Lineage (NCBI taxonomy): Eukaryota > Metazoa > Chordata > Actinopteri > Cypriniformes > Leuciscidae > Squalius > Squalius cephalus. The sequence continues at coordinate 37,755,798 of CM040801.1, forward strand.
TTTTCTATATATAAATACACACACATGCATGTATATATTTAAGAAATATTTGCATGTATATACTGTGTATATATATTTATATTATATATAATTTATATTATATATAAATATTTTATATATAATTAACACATTTTTCTTAAATATATATGCGTGTGTGTATTTATATATAGAAAATAATTATACTCCATACACACACATATATTATGTAAACACAAACTTTTATTTTGGATGCGATTAATCGTTTGACAGCCCTAAAATTAAGATATTTTTGATTAAATCTGAGAGCTGATCTCTCCTCCATAGGCTTCTAAGGGACTGAAACTTGCTGGCCCAGAAAATGTATTAAAGAGATCGTCAATATAGTCCAAGTGACTCTAGTGGCTCGATCTTAAGTTTATAAAGCGACGAGAATACTTTTTGTGCGCTAAAAAAAACAAAAATAACGACTTTATTCCACTATTCAAGTAATTACTGACAGAATTTTCATTTTTGGGTGAACTAACCCTTTAAAGTAGTTCATCAAAGCTGTCCTAAGACAAGAACGGGGAATGGTTCAAAATTCATGTGTAACCGTATAATCATGTATTCAAATGTTGACTATATGATTACGGTAATCAAACAAATGGTAGTGCTAGTTTGGTTGTTTTCCGACTGATCTTGTGTTTGGGTGATGTCACTACAATGGTAAATGCATTGCACACATGATGATGTTGTTTGGAGGCTTATGAACGTTTCATAGTTTCAGTCTCATGCTCTCTGCAACCCCTTCAGTCATGACTAGTTATGGCTTACGTTATACAGCCTCAAGTGCCTTATTGCTATAATAAAACACTCAATATATCGTTTAAATAAATTAATGTGTATGTCAGTGTTTATTTGGTTATGATTATTTTATTCATTCATAAAGTGGCATCCTTCCATCAGAAGATCAAGCCTGCACATTTAAGATGAATATTTAATACTCCATGCTTTCCTCTGTGGAAGTGACAATTGCAGCAAAAATTGGGAAGTTGGGATTGTTTCTAAGTGAGCATCTTTTGACTTATTGAATATAAGAGGCTGTTGTTGAGAGAACATTATATTGGTTCTATATATCTCTGCCATTTTAAAGTAATTTCTGTTTTGCTTAGCAAATGCATTTAGAATTTTCTGGAATCGATCCGCAGGTTTTTAGAATCAACAGAATCGATTACACTCTAGTTTTCTTGATTCTAAAAGTCACAATGAAATGGATCAAAATGGAAAACTGTTATTTTTTTATGGAATACTGCAATATTTATTATGAATGATATCATCATCATCTTATTTTTCGTAAATAAGAGTTTTTTTTTATAGCGCTCTTGACCAATCAGCTTTCAGGACAGCATCTGGATCCAGTAATGCTGCCTTCATCCATAGCCACACCTAAACTTTTGAACAGTTTACCGATTCATATCAGATCGGCACCAGCATTACATATTTTTAAATTTAAAAACGTGTCTCTAACAGTAGCCTATAACTTGTGATGCCCCTTGTTGTCTTATTTTTATTAATTGTTTGAGTTTTTAGAACATTGTACAGCACATCAGTCAACTGTGGTTGTTTTTAATTGCGCTTTATGAATAAATTGAGATTGAGATTCATGTGCTATCGGAAATGTACTACTTCCCACTTCTGAAGTCGTGATTACGAGCTCATCGCTTGAGAGGGTGTTCATCCAATTCTTTAACTAGGACACTAGTATATCCGCTAATTCCCGTCAGTATAGTTCAGTGTTCTGGATGACGTGATGTGATGTCTCTCAGGCAGGGAACACGGCTCTTCATCTGGCGTGTCAGAACGGTCACGCTCAGAGCTCGAAGGTCCTGCTCCTGGGCGGCTCTCGGCCCGACAGCAAGAACAGCGTGAGTAATCTCTCTCTCTCCAATACATCCACACATCTCTCTGCTCTTCATCTGTGTGTTGGTTATTGAACCGCTATTCCAGTGATATTCAGTGGCCTGGTTTTCCTCAGGTAGGGGACACGTGTCTGCATGTGTCTGCCCGGTATAACCATGTGAGTGTGATCCGAGCGCTCCTGGGTGCCATCTGCTCGGTTACTGAGCGAAACCACGTGAGTGAGGAGGAGTGACGGCTGCTTTTTAATTGTTTTAAACCAGTCATTCTGTGTCGGGTCAAACTAACTTTAAAACTTCCCTTGCTAAAATATTTTTTCTGAAGACAGACAAACATAAATAGTGATGAAAGCCAAAATATTAATGCCATAGATGTAGAGTGTATTTACTGAGTAATCCACTAATTTGTAAATGGGGATCAAACTGATCATTTTTACCTGATATTGGAGCTAAATAACAGGACGAGGTAAAATGACTTTAGAAAGTAGAATTTTTATTTTATTTTTACACAGAGATTGGTTGGTCTATTAGTAAAATCTGTTGACTTAAGCAATCTTGATGGCACTTTATTTTACAGTCCTGTTCCGCATCCACACACCATGTACTTGTGTATGTACTTATTATAGCAATTACAACCCTGAATCTACCCCAAAACTCAAAATACTCAAAATACTTTTTGAGTTACAGGCATGCTAACTTTGAAAAAATAAAATGCCAAAACTGCTTTTTCCAATTTTGTATCTGTCACTGTTGACATATAATGCAACAAAGATTGCTAAAGTCAACTTATTTTACTAATAGACCCACCAATCTCTGTGTAAAAACTAAAATAAGGATGCTGCCATCTTTCGAAAGTCATTTTTACACCCCTGAAGGTGTAAAAATTTTGTTATTTTGACCCCCCCTCTACAAACTAGTGGATTACTCTGGAAATATTAATCCGTGGCATTTAATACTTTGGTATTCTTCTTCATTTATGTATTTTCCAGAAGAAAAATAAGATCAAAATCAAACTTTTAACCTGGGGACCTCTGGTTATGTTGACACGGAATGACCCAAACAGCATCATATACTGATCTTGTGTGAGCTGTAATCATGACCACATGACTCTGATATTCAGGCAGGGGACTCCGCGCTACACATTGCAGCGGCTCTGAACCACAGGAAGACTGTACGCATGTTACTGGAGGCCGGGGCCGACAGCCGCGTCAAAAACAATGTGAGCATCTTTAGAAATATTTCATGAGCTTAGTGAAGCCCTGAAATGCACTCTACACAAGTGCTTGAACTCAAATGCTTCTCGATATGATACACTGAGACAGTTTCACATAATGTGTCTGAGCGAAATTCATAACGCAACACAAGTAGGCGTTGCATCTTAGCTGAATCTTACTGAGCAAGTTAGTTAAAGTCCCCCTGTAGTCAATAATTGTACCCCTTAAAAATCATCTTTGATCACCAAAATGACAAACTTATTTTCCTTGAAAAACATTCTTCATGTCTTAAAATATCTTGAATGTAACTCGACACCCTTGCCTCATTTATTATGCACGGTTCTATTAATATGCAAATGAGCCCCGCCTCCACTCACTCACTCAGCTCAGAGATCCACCGGTTGACGATCACACGTTGATCTGATTGGTTACAAGGTAGTTTGTGACGTCAGAAACACCAGCGATTTCAAAGCGTGTTTTTGAGACTGTCTTTGGTTCACTGCAGTTTTAAGGAGAAAATACTCAGCAATGGTGTCGACTTATGAATTTAAAATGCATTTAAACTGCATTTAAACACTTGAAATGCATTTAAAATTATGTTCATATCTTTGCGTTTCTGAAAAAAGCACACAAACACACACACACTGTGGCCCGTCCACAGGACCTAGGGTGGCAAACGGGGTAATATCGGCACTGTCCACAGTTACTGTAAACCATGTCTTAAAGTCCCCCTGTGGTGAAAATCCAGCGTTTAATGTTGTTTATGTGTCTATGTGGTGTTTTTAATATGCTTTAAGACAAACCATGTGTAAACTCATAAGTCGACAGCATTGCTGAGTATTTCCTCCTTAAAACTGCAGTGAACCAAAGACAGTCTCAGAAACACGCTTTGAAATCGCTGGTGTTTCTGATGTCACAAACTACCTTGTAACCAATCAGATCAACGTGTGATCGTCAACCAGTGGATCTCTGAGCTGAGTGAGTGAGTGGAGGCGGGGCTCATTTGCATATTCATAGAACCGCGCATACTAAATGAGGCAAGGGTGTCGAGGCACATTCAAGATATTTTAAGGCTTTTTTCTTTTTTTTCAAGGACAAAACTTTTAAATATGTAATTGTGGTGATCAAAGTTGAGTTTTAAGGGATAAAATTATTGACTACAGGGGGACTTTAAGGAACATGGTTCTCTAGGTTGGCATGCAGCAGAAATGACACATTTAACTGTGTGAATATGTGCATGATTTGTAGCTGTGTGTCTGTTTTGAAGACAGGAGAGACGGCCCTCGATCAGGCTCGTGAAAATAATAATCCTGAAGTGGCACTGCTGCTCACCAAAGCCCCACAGGTGAGAAAACACACACACACACACACACACACACACACACACTCAAGAGCCATTGATATGACAAGAAAAATATATCTCTTACATTTTCATTATATGATCAACAGAAAAACAAAAAAACAACAACATTCAAATTCTATTTTTCAATTATTTATTTATTCTTGATTTATTATCTATTATTCATCAAGTTTCAAGTGGGATGTTTTAGGATTTAATTCAAAATGATTGCTCTTGCTCAGCTTCATGCACATCCTTCATGCATCACTAATTCACTAATGTTACACGAGCCAAAGGATGATTTCACTCCAGATTTACCCTGATGCAGAACAACACAAATATTTTTGAACTTCGAGGACACATAGACACAAGTGTTTAGTTGTAGGTCAGATGAACAAATATCAGATCAGTGCCAAATATGTACAGATGAATACATCAGAATTGGTTTAACACTTTAAAGGGTAAGTTCATCCAAATGTGAAAGTTCTGTCATCCTTTACTCACTATTTACACATCATTTACTCACCTGAGGCCAGCGTAATTTTTTCTTTCTCAATTGTTTTCAATGGGAGCGCTGCATATTTAGAAATGCCACTGAAAGCATAGAACAGTGCTTTCTGTTTTTTTCTGGATGCCGAGAGTTGAAAAATGTTCACCTTTGGGTAAAACGCAGCGCTCATCGCCATCACTTTTTACCTAGCTGTCCAATCACAGTGGAGGAGGGCGGGACAAAAACCACATTGACCAACCGCAACACAATGACAACAGATGACAACAGAATAAAACATTTAAAGGAGACATATCATGCTTTTAAATCGTTCCTTTTTACATATAAATCATACATTTGTAGTCTATATAAAGCGGAACTGCAATGCTTGGGTCTGAATTCCTCATTATTATAGCTCCACAGACCCCTTTTCTACCCCTTTTCTGATGTGCGTCTGAGAGCAACTCGTTTTGGTGCGGTCTCTTTAAATACAATTGAGACACGTCATACCCCGCCCCCTCTCCAGGATGCAGAGGTGACACTCGGTTCAACTCCACCCCGTTCGGCCATTTTTGTAGTTTGATAGCAGAGATACGATTATCTAGCGGCACAGAAACTTTTTATTCACACGTTATTAACAAAATGTCAACAACGGAAGACTTGTCCAGCCAGCCTTACATGTTCGAGCCAGAGTCGGAGCCGGAGCGAGATGAAAATGAAGACGACGAACCTGCAGAACAACGTCTTCATATGGATGTATCGCAATGGTGTGTTACTGTATTTACACATGAAACTTTGGTCTTCCGACCTTTTACCGCCGTCTCGATTTATTTTGATTAATATGTGCGAGGGAGAGAGAGCAAGACAGCGTAGTTTGGAGACGGTGTCTTGTTTACACTTTCGCCTGGCTCCGAAGAGAGAGAGTGCGTGCGCGCGACCGGGTCTCTCTCTCTGCTCGTTCTTTCAGTTAAACATGCAGTTCATCTACATTAGACGGTGTAATGAAGCGTGTGGGTTACTACATCCAACAACCGAACATTTTAACTTACCCTCTCGTAACTTCTGCATCTTTTAGCTTGGACTACAAAATTGCAGCGAGAAATAAAAATGGCGGATTGCTCGAAGTGTTGGGCTGGAAGTCAATGTCCTTATTTGGCAGTTCCGCTGCAAATACTGTGACGTAATAGTTCACAAAACGTCATAGAGAACAGAAAAATCGGAACAGGTTGAAAAATAAGGCCAAAACAGAATATAAAGCTATCAACGAAGCACCTGAAGAGAATAATTTAAACTTTTCTGTACTTCTAAACACTCCAAATATACAACAAAATGCATTTAAGGGCTAAAAAATTGGATTTAGCATGATATGTCCCCTTTAAAACGAGAGACAGAACAAATACCTTACACAGCAACCAAAGTATGTTGACTGAAAAAACTGACAAAAAATAGCCAAGAAGAGAGCATCTGGCGTTTTCAAATAACTAAAAACATTTTGGTGGAAAGCCTTATTTCAGTCAAAATCTGTATGACTTTCTTCTCTGGAACACACACACACACACACACACACACACACACACACACACACACACACACACACACACAAAACAATGTAATGGGGTACAGAGCAACACCACATCCCATTAACTTCAATTAGCCTAAATGTTCAAAAAATAAATAAAACTCCTTTTTGTGTTTCACTTGAAGAAAGTCAGTCATAAAGATTTATTTTATTATTTATTTCTTTATTTATTTACTTTCCCTTTAACATGTAACAAATTACACTCTTCAGCTTAACATTTAGTTGTGTTAAGAATTAAGACCAGCAACATTTGCCTTAATGTGTGTATGTGCACGCAGAGCTTCACTCGAGGACGCACTGTGAGGAAGAGGAGGGACAAGATGAAGACTGAGGGTCGAGCGCAGTCGGTCCCTCGCGAGGAGATGCTGCCGAGAAAGGTAGAGGAGCAAAACTACTCTCACGATCAATATAGAATGAATTTGCAGGTTTAATTTACAGGTTTAATTTGCGTTTACAGGTTTAATTTACATTACAGGTTTAATTTGCGTTTTATGGATGAAAATGAGCTGTTTTTCTGTGGCTTGTGTTGATTTAACCCCAAATTGAAAACGAAAGTAAAAGTAAACATATCAGCCATCTTTCAAAGGGTGATTAACATTATAAATTAAATGTTTAGTGGTTTTTTTAATAGTGTAGTGTAACAACATTTGTTGTTAATTCATGTTTAATTTGTCCTTTAGCGACGAAAATGAGCCATTTGATGTGGCTTCCCGAGAGAATACAAAGGGATTGCTGACATCTTACTATAGCTTCAGAAACACTGAAGAATTTTTGAGGGATGAGTCAGTCCAGGTTCCACTTTTCGCCTCAATTGTTGATGATGCTTCTGAGTCACTGTACTACAGGTACGACTTTGATGGGATTGTGGTTCAGCTAGCAGATGTTAGCTATATCATTGCTGGGGTTTATTACCTGTTTGTCGGAAAAGTTGACGGGTCCAAAGTGTGCAACCACTGGCACCTGATGAAGAAACATCTGGACCTTACACACTACAGTGCTGACAGGGTCAGTGCTCTCCGAAAAAGTGTGGGGAATGTCTTGACCTTTGTTGATGGGGGATATTTCCTCCATCTAACCTGTGTCCCTGCTAACCAGAACAGCGCTCACCCTATGTTCAGGAGTGAGTTGGTTGTCAAGGCCCACGCCATTGGCCTGATTAATACCCTATTCAATCACTTCTCGTTGAGACTCAGAAGTCTGTCGCCACAAGATCTGGAGCGACCTACCATAATGAAGAATCCTCTCACAAGATGAACTTGGGCAAGATGAATATTCTGCATGAGGACCAGAAATTCATCCTCCGGCTCTTCCACGATTCACTCCTGGCTGTCAATGAGGACATTGATATGGCGATCATTCTCACAATAAGTAAATTTGGTCAAAAGGATGATCGCCCCTTTGATCTGAGCAAGCTTGTTCATCCAAATGGCATAGTCAATGTGTCATATCATGTTGCTTGCAACATTCATTCCCAGGATGCAAGTGTTGACCTCTTGTGGTCAGGGTGTGGGCTCCAGGAGGTGGTTGGAGAACGTGGCACTCTGTTCCCAGTCTACTCCATGGCTGAAAGTGTCAACTTTCAAAGTAACCTTGAGCACATGCCAATGGATGTCAGCGATATCCTCGACCAGGTTGTGCGTCATGACAATTGTAAGGTAAACTTCTTACAATTTTATGCAGTGACTCCACACTGTCACCAGGCCACCCCTGCTAAGCACCCTGTGAGTCGGGTGATAACAACATGCGATCTCCATATCGAGAAGCATCGGCGGATGCTTCTCAAGGATGCCAAAACATATGTGGACCACATGGACGATCTGACAATCAAAACTAGTGCAAGGACCTTTGTGCGACTGGAGGGAGTTTTCCTTGTTTGGCCTGGCTTCCCTGAGGTTGTTGATGCTCTCAGTTTTTTCAACCAAATGATGCTTGACAATTTGTTTGAGACCGTGCCGATGCTCCTACCTTTTAAGGACAACAACGATGGCCTTGGTTTAAGGCATATTGTCAAGCCAATTGCTACGTACCTGAGTAGCACGCTCTACAATCTTCTGCACCACCAGAAGGGGCTCGGGGGATTCGAAAACTTGTGGAAGGCCTTCCAGCTGGAACTGGCCCTTGAGTGTTTGTTTTTCGGACGGCCCATGTGTAAAACATCGAGGCAGTATGCCTCACCGCTTGGTGTCTGCTCTACAAATTCAAATAGCTTGTCACGCATGAGGGGAGTTCTTGGCCTCAGTCCCATAGGATCAGCCAGTGTCGGTGAAGGTCCTCCTCCACTGGATACGTGGATTAAGGAGGAATTCCAGAGGCAAAGAGTTTTGCTCCTCTTTCCACTCTCAGACTGCCTTCTGGCCGGCCCACAAGTAGTGGGAGAAGAGCTGGTGAAGATCCTTTTCTGTGACTTACATGAGAGGAATGACCAGGTTCCTATGGACACATGGAAAGGGCCTGACCGTCCTATCGGCCGTTTGAGTGACTGCCGGTCGGTTGGGGAGCTGTCAAGGGAGGTCTGCGAAACATGCCATCATTGAATGCTATGTAAGCAATAATTAATGACAGAACCTTTAATAATTCAACATTTATACTCCCACAGTTATAAGACAATGCATAACAAAATTAAGATTGTTCCATGTGTATCTCAGAACATTTTCAGGTTTTCATCCTGAGTTTAGTGTGTAGAACTACTACAGCAATAATATAGTAACAGCCCAAGTCAACATTACTAGTTTGTAGGGTTGTCAACTTTAGTCGTTTAGTCGACTAATCGGTCGATGCCGTCTTGGTCGACTGACATTCTCATTGGTCGACCAGTTGCATTTTTTTTTTTTTTTTCACCAATAAAGAATTTTTCATTGATTTACTCCTTGATATTTATTCCTTTGTAAGCAGTTATATATTACTGTATTCTAAATATAATTAGCCTATGTTTTATCCCCAACTTTAAATGCTTTAATTTAGGCTATTTTGTAACAGCACCACAGTTTAGCGCACCACGTAGAACACTCGGGAACCGCACCTGTGGCTGGCTGCACTGCTGCTTCGCGCTCAGTAAGGAATATAGTAATCTCTATGTGTCTGTCTGTCCGTTTGCATTTTGATTATTTCGAGAACCGTTCATCCAATCGACTTCACAAGGGAGTGCAGTGTCGCATTTGGTGCAATATAGACAGACACGCGAGACGCGACAAGTTCAGAATTAATAGTAAACTACAGAACAGCGCGAGCGGGAAGCGGCGCACCTCACGCGAGCAGGGCTAATATTCTCCGAGAACGGACACTGCACTAGTGATATAAAACGCACACAGTCTGTTAACTTAAGCAATACTTTTAAGGTAGTCTAATATTTTTCTGACTAACAAATTACTGACACAGTAAGGGTAAATTTAAATAAAGAAAAACGAAATTTAAATAAAGAAAAAAAACGAAATTTAAATAAAGAAAAAACGAAATTTAAATACAGAAAAAACGAAATTTAAATAAAGAAAAATTAAATTTAAATAAAGAAAAAACGAAATTTAAATAAAGAAAAAAACGAAATTTAAATAAAGAAAAACGAAATGTAAATAGGCCTCAAGAAAAGCTAAATTTAAATAAAGAAAACACTCCCGTTGCTGGAACACTCAGGCGTCGGTTCTATTTCTAACATGCACGCGTTTTCCGCGTGGCTCGTGCCGCGCCTGAGACGCGTGTCTCACGCAGGCAGTGTGCAAACTCCAACTTGTTAACATGGGAGCTGAAATAAAAACAGACACGCCACAGCAGCTGAGACGCTCACGCCACGCAGCCAGGGTGTCGCCGGCCTTATTCAAGCGCGAATGAGAACCGTTTTGCGGGGGATCCCAGGTGTCAATAAAAAAAAAAAAAAAAAATAATAATAATAAAAAACACGTTTTTCCGTTGTTGTTTTATAAATGCTCTATGACAATTGTTTAATAAATGTTCAATCAAAATGCAAAACATCGCGTCTTTTTTTTTTTTTTTTGTCGACTAATCGTTGCGCAGGACAGGACTTTGGTCGACTAAGCATTTCTTTGGTTGACTACAGCCCTACTAGTTTGGAAATGTCTAAAACGTGATATAAATCTGTAGTGCAGTCAACAAATCTGGTGCTATATCATAGATGTGCAGTTGCTGAAATGAATCACACTTGGATTTTGTGTCAGCTAAGTGGAGTCACAGTTCATCTCTGTTATAGTTTAGACTTGAAAAATAAAGCTTTTACACATCTGGACAAAGAAACCTCGAACCAGAGTACAAACAATTGTACACAAGACATTATTTCAGACAGTTGTTAAATAGAGACACCAAATGTGCGGTGACACACTGAGTTCTGGAAGGGAAAGGCGTTTTTCACTTCATTGCCTGACCCATGCAGAGTCTCTGACCGCAGAACAGAAAGCGCAACTAGTCTCAGTAGAATTTGAACATCCATTATTCATAGTTCTACACATGCCCGCCCATTATTAAAGTCGGCCTAACTGGACCTTCCTGTAAAAATGACATGCTTCGCTCTGGTGATTTGCGCAGGACTTCATTTATACCCGGTTTACACCTGGTATTAAGATGTGTTTTGGTCGATCGGATCACAAGTAGACGAGGGAGACAAGTTCCCGTTTACATCTGGTGTTTAATCCGGCTCTTTTGTCCACTTTCAAATACTTCTGTCCTGATTTCTTCAGGGGGAGGGTTTATGGGCGGGTAAATGTTTGGGCTTTTGCAGATCTTTCAATCTAATGGACAAATTAGCTCACACAGTTTATATGAACGCGCCCGGAGACGACTGGATAAACACATGGAGATCATCAGCTTTAGTTTCTGCTCTGACAGACGCAAGACCAGCCGAACGCTGCGAGTGTGTGTTAGAAATCAGAAATGGTGAGAAGAGAACATTGTGCTTGGTACATTTTTCCTCTTCAAACCAAACTTGGGTCTTTAATCTTGTTAAAGTTTAAATCCCGTCTGTCTAGAGCTCTTCCCATGTTTATGCATTAGATCAGTAGACGGAGAGAAGACGGTCTTTTGTGGCTGTTCAAACGCATTCGATCACATGAGTGTTTACACTACGAAAGCAATCCGGTCGAATGTGTTTTCAATTACCTCTGGAAGTGTTGGAGAGTGGACGAGCTCAAAACACTTCAGACCCCGATTACACCTGTATTTACTTGTGATCCGATCCACCAAAACGCATCTTATACCAGGTGTAAACAGTTCGCTCAAACCCGCTCCTGCATGCTCACGTTCAGCTCCGCCTCCACTTCTGAGTGCCACGCCCACATCTCAACATCCAATCAACAACCAGTGCACAGTGCAAGTCCCAGCCATACATTTTACTTTTTCGTCACAATATGGAAGAAAAGATCTGTCGCTACAATAAATGTGTAGTACTCTCAGTTGTGTTTAACACAGTTCTGTTGTCTGTGGACTTGTAAATGCTGAGCCTGTACTCGTGTGTTTGTGCAGGACAGTGTCTCTCCAGCCAATCACACTCACGGCAGTGACAGCTCTCTCCGCCACAACGACACCGGGTTCGTCACAGAGGCGACAAGACCAAACAAAACCAGCGACAAGAAGGCCAAAGAGAGGGTGTGCATTTTCTCTTTTAAGGAGTAATGTATAATCAGCTGGATATTATATGTGAATATATTAAATGTGAAGTGGAGAGTCGGGGTATGTATTGCATGCATGTAACGATCTCATATCTCATGGATTGTGTACTGTGTGTTTGTTTGCAGCTGTCCCCATCAGATGCCCTCATTCGAAGACAAAATAAACACAGCGATCATAAGAAGAAGAGTAAAGCAGAGAGATCAAGTCCCTCAGCTGCTCCTCCTCCTCCTCCTCATAACTACAAGGCTTACCAGCTCTATACTCTCTACAGAGGCAAAGATGGCAAGATCATGCAGGCAAGGAACCAAAGCTGTTTCACAATCGGATTAAACTCATTCATTTCTCAGTTAGCACTCCACTGAAAACTTTAATTATTTAGACTGTCAAACAACCTTTAGCGTATATTTGTATGCTTGGGTTACACATGACGCACATCTCTGCCTGGGCCAGTGCCACACTGTTAAAAATGCCAGGAATTTACAGGATTAAAGAGTATTATTTTACAATAAATTACTGTAGTCATTAATGCATGCTGGGTCATTTTATTACAAACGACTGTGAATCAACAACAGAATTATGCTGACATCACAGTAATTTACTGCTCTTGTTTTACTGTGATTTCACATTATAAAGTTGTCTTTAATCATGCCACTGTAAGAAATTATAGTGTTTAGTACTGTAATTGTTTTGAAGTCACCATAATGGTGATCAGTGTTTCATTTCGCTTGGGATCTTGGACCTTGTGTATTCATATTCAAATGTATGATCTAGCCAAGTCAGAAGTGTGACAAATGAAAACATTTGTTTAAACAATATAAAATATTTTAGTCAAACTATTCTTAGCACGAGTATTTTAGCATTATTTAAGCATGAAGATTTACCAATATCTTATTTCAAATTCATAATTGTTTGTCGATGGATATTTCACAATAGTGAAGCAGCTGCTGAGATTCATCTTTAAAAGGTCAATAAATACAAATAAACTCTGAACATTACAAAATAAACAACACAACCTGCTAAAAGCGAAGCAAAAATAAAACCAAGCACAGAAAAAACCAACAAGAATCAAGAAACTCCACGGCATAATCTAATCATGCCGCACTGCATGCTGGGTGCCAAGTTTTTATTTATTTTTTTACAGCACAATTATAAAAACTTGACTAAAATTGCCAGTAAAGTACTGTAGATTTTACAAGAAATGTCTGTGAGAGCAGTTTGATACAAGAAAAGTCCTACTGTGTTAAATTACAGTGAAAGTAATGCAATTATTAACCTGGAATATACTGTAATTTCACACTGAAATGTTTAACAGTGCAGTTTAAAGAACATTTAGTTAATTTTAAGATTTTACATCATGGTCTGAGAATAGCATTATTAGGTGTCCTGTCCTTACCACACAATTCATTCAGAATTAATCCATTTAATTTTATTTGTAAACTTAATTCAAAACTGCTAGGAAGAACCGTTTCTGTCTGCAAGTCCCAAGGCTTATCCAACATTTTCTCCAAACTGTGAAAAATGGCAAATATCTTGTGCAGTAAATGGTCAGAGAAACATTTTCATGTATTTCTGACTCTTGAATATGTGTTATTTCCATTAAAGGCCCCACTGAATGGCTGCAGGTGTGAGCCTCTCATTAATAAACTGGAGAACCAGCTCATGGCCACTAAAGAGGAGATACAGTCAGAGATTCACACTGTGCAAGAGCTCATGAACAGCAAGATGGGCCAACTGGACCGCAAGAACAAACACCAGGTTCGTACACAATGTTGGTTTGTCAAAACATTTCCCAGATTCAAGCTAATTAACTTTTATGGCTGTGGCCTGTATTGACTTGTATCGATATCTGAAAAGATAACCAATCCAACTTCAGCAGCCCATAATTTCAACTGTTAATCATTCTGCTTCCACCTATATCTATCTGTTATTTAAATGTTGATGTGGGATTGATAATTGTGTGTTGATTTTCAGATCAGAGCTCTAGATAAGATCACTTTAGAGAGAGTGTCCGCTGAGAGGACTGAATGTTTACATCGCATTGACAAGAGAGCCGTACAGGAACGCCTGGAAGGAGAAAAAAGACAGGTACATTTCAACAGAAAATGTGCATAAACATAATAGGCCCTATCTTGCACCCAGCGCAATTGACTTTGTACACCGACGCATGTTTCATTCCTATTTTGCACCCGCGCACAGCGGACTTTTCCCTCCACAGACGCACGTCTGTAAATTAGGGAATGAACTTGCGCTCCCGGGGGCGGTGCAGCGCAAAGAGGAGGCGTGTTCCGGCGCAAACGTTCCCTGGTGCTATTTTGCAGTTCCAGAAAACAATTCCGCCTCTGACCAGGAAAAACCGAGTCTAAAGTCAGTGGCATGTTATTCAGATGCTAATTTAAGGGCGCATGCTTGGCCATAATGTAGCGTGTGCACAACACACATACACTTTGCTTCTCTCATCTACACAGACCCAGCAGTTTTCATTTTTGCAAATCATACATTATTACAAGGAAAAATATTACCACTCAAGGGAAATCATTGTAGTGTCCATGAAGATGTGAAAAATAGGCATAAATCAAGCTTACACATTTACCCAAATTATTATACGCCTGTTTAACCGAAGCTAATTTGGGTGTGTTTCTCCATCCCCAATGTCACTTCTCTGTGTTTTACGGCCCTGACGAGAACGTCGGTCTCCTCGGCTGTGAACCGCTCCTGCAAATCCGCCGTCATAATAGCAATCCGCCATGGAACAAGCGCGCCTGTTCTTAAAGGGAATGTGAGATGTCGCTCTGATTGGTTTATTCACGTTACGCCCAAACCACACCTATGAGTAATGAAGCGACTTCAGACCAACACATTTTAGATTTGCGTCGGGCGCAAGAGTCATTTATCCCACCGGTATAATATCAACAGAGATCCACCCACAAAGTTACTTGCGTTTCACATTTGATACTTGTGTTTCAGATTGTTAAAATAGGGCCCTATATGTTTTACATGCTTTAAAAACAGAGACAAAGACTTCGATAAACCGAGACGGTGCGCTCATATTGACATCACAGAGTATTTTCTTATAGTATGAATGTGATCTGGAGGTAGTTAATTCGCCATGTTGTCATTATCATGTGACCTACCAGCGTCAGTTGCGTTGCTTCACCTTCATTCACAAATCCTCTCCCGTGGCCTCATGGGATATGGGTATATGGGTATGCACACTTCAGAATCTCACCGTTGGAGGTCATCCGGGTACTTTCTGCTACTCTTATGAGTTCTGTAAACTCAGACATACTTCTTTTGTCATATACTGTTTTTCTTCTACTATATAGTAGAGGAGTATGCGGTTTCAGATGCAGTGTCACTGCAGCTGCCATTATAAGCCTGAGACGTGTGTTTAATGACGCCATCAAGCGGTAATATAGACTTTGAGCAAACTTTGAGAAACAACATTTATGGGACAATTCATGTCAGATCTTGTTGCTGATTCAAAACGTTATTTAATTATGAGTTTGGCCGGCGGTTTCTGAGATTTCAGGATTCCCGTAGACAGGACTCGGTCCTGAATGCCTGAGACAGCTGTCCGGAGGCATTGAGTGAACAGACTTTCCTTGAACGGGACTTGGATAGAATGCACTTTGTCTTTGTCCAGATGTAGGAAGGAACAATATCTGGCTTATAAGTGTTCAGGCTCATTTAGGGCGTGGCGATACAGCTAATAATCCGTAGATTATTCTGCCCTGTAATGATATTTGATGTACAGTACTGTGCAAAAGTCTTTGGCATGTTAAAATCCCCCCCCCCCCCCCCCCCCAAAAAAAAATTTATTTTAATGGTTTTAAGTCAGTTATTTATATCTTTTGCTGTAGTGTGTCAGTAGGAAATATCAGTTTACATTTCCAAACATTCTTTTTGCCATTAATTGTAATAATCCAGTGAGATTTGTGTATGCACAAGGAGTCTGACAACAGCCGGTATGATCTGATCTCACCATCATCGAGTCCGTCTGTGATTACATTAAGAAACTGAGACAGACTAAATCCAGAAGAACTGCGGGAACGTCTCCGAGACGCTTGAAGAAACCTTCCTGCAAAGCTACAGTACTGGGAAAAGCACTGGCACTTGTGTTAAAATGCTGTAAAGTGAGAATGCTTTCAAAAATAAATTTATTTATGATTTAACTTCTATTAACTAATTCAAATCAATATATGGTGTAACGACCCTTTGCGTTTAAAACGGCTTTTGTCCAGGTACACTTGTGCATAGTTTTTCAGGGAGCTTTGCAGGAAGGTTTCCTCAAGCGTCTCGGAGACGTTCCCGCAGTTCTTCTGGATTTAGTCTGTCTCAGTTTCTTCTGTTTCTTCATGTAATCACAGACGGACTCGATGATGGTGAGATCAGATCATACCGGCTGTTGTCAGACTCCTTGTGCATACACAAATCTCACTGGATTATTACAATTATTTCAATTTGCACAGTACTGTACATCTCAGCTATCTGCAGATTAATTATAAGTGACTGAATGACACGGTCTTATAAATATCAACTCTTACATGGATTCTAGTTTTCTTGTCATTTCTAATATGAATTATCATGGGCTAATCTTTGGATTATTTATTCCAGGGGTGCCCAATCCTGCTCCTGCCGATCGACTGTCCTGCACAGTTCATCTCCAACCCTAATCAAACATCAAAAATTGGTTGCTTCAAGTGTGTTTGATTAGGGTTGGAGATAAACTGTGCAGGACAGTCGATCGGCAGGACCAGGGTTGGGCACCTCTGATTTATTCCGTCTCTCTCTTTGTAAGCAGGCTTCAGTGGTCAACGATATCAAGAACTGGTGCCTTTCTAAGATCCAAAGTTTGGAGACGCGTCTCTCTGGCGATCGCTGCGACTCCAAGTTACGGCGCTCCTCATCCCTCACCGACACGCTTTCGGATTGGGATCCCCATTCCCACACAGCTGTACCGGACACATCTGGGGGCAGAGCATGTTACTCTCCATCAGCAAACCAGCCCGAGCCGAAAGACGGAGGAGAGACGGCAGCGGCGAGCACGTGTCCTGAAGACGGACCTGCCAGTTACTATGTGATCGAGGTGGACGTCTCGCCGGGTAGGACACTCACTCAGGACTGCGTGGATGAATGAACACTCACACTCACACATTCAACTGTTTCTTTTGCTCTTACAGAGGCAGATGAGCAACACAGGTTTTCTGGCTCATCTCGCGTAGAGAGAGCTACATGCAGCATTAATGCTTTTCCTGTGTTTGTCCTCATTCAGTTAAAGGCTTATATAAGTGTTATATAATATAAATATGTGATGTAGGGTTATTATAAGTAAAATATACAACACTGACAATATTCACAGAAATCACTCTAATATGATGATTTGATGATCAAGAAACATTTGATTATTATCAATGTTGAAAACAGTTGTGTACATTTTTATTTCATGATGCTATGATGATATATATATATATATATATATATATATATATATACAGTACCAGTCAAAAGTTTGGAAACATTACTATTTTTAATGTTTTTGAAAGAAGTCTCTTATGCTCATCAAGCCTGCAGTTAAAAACAAAAAAACAAAAAAAAAACAGTAATATTATGAAATATTATTACAATTTAAAATAATGGTTCTCTTTTTTAATATATTTCAAAATGTAATTTATTTTTGTGATGCAAAGCTGAATTTTCATCAGCAAGTACTCCAGTCTTTGGTGTCTTATGATCCTTCAGAAATCATTCTAATATGATGATTTGATACTCAGTTATTATCAATGATGGAAACAGCTGTGCTGTTTAATACATTTTTTTTGAATACTTTTTTCAGGATTCATTGATGAGTAAAACGTTAAACAGCATTTATTCATAAAAACTGCATTTATTCAAAATAAAAACATTTCTAACAATATAAATCGTTACCATCACCTTTTATCAATTTAACGCATCCTTGTTGAATTAAAGTACTAATTTCTTTAAAAAAAAAAAGTTATTGTTCCCAAACTTTTGAACGGTAGTGTATATTGTTACAAAAGATTTCTATTCTAAATAAATACAGTTCTTTTTAACTTTTTATTCATCAAATAATCCTGAAAAAAGTATCTCAGGTTATAAAAAAAATATTAAGCAGCACAACTGTTTCCAACATTGATCATAAATCAGCATATTAGAATGATTTCAAAACAAAAGACTTCTTTCAAAAACATTAAAAATAGTAATGTTTCCAAACTTTTGACTGGTACTGTATATATATATCATTATATATGATATATATATATATATATATATATATATATATATATATATATGGGGGGGGGGGGGATTTTAACATGCCTAAGACTTTTGCACAGTACTGTATATGAATGTAGATTGAAACAGATTTGTAAAAATCGCATTTCATGTAATCTTTTGCTGTTCACATTAGCTAATTCTAAATCTGATTTCAGTCGGATATGCACAAAAATCAGATTTGAACTGAGTCTGAACGTAGCCTGTGTTGCAGCTGGTGCTAGTGTCAATGTGCATGTTACTTATTACAGGACGAAATCTTCTCAAGCTTTTCTCTGTCTTTTCAGATAAGCAGTCATCACAAAATCAGTCTGCGCCCCAGTCTCCTTGTATAGTCCGGCCTAAACAGCGATCTCGGGCCTGTAGTGACCCTCATCGAGTGCAGGATGAGCCTCAGGACTCGAGTCTGGAGCCGAGACGCGTCCCGGATCAGGGCTGTGAGCAGAAATGTGCGCTCGAGCACAGGAACTTCAAAAGACGCACCCAACAGAAAGCAAAGACCAAACCAAACGCACAAGCCTTGGCGAGTTCAGGAGAGCGGCGCCCCGCCGAGGCTTCCTTCGCCCAGGAGCGGGAGAACATGCACGCGCTGGAGGTCACGCAGTACTTCTTCGAGGCGGTGACCCTGCAGATGGAGCGCTGGTATGAGCGGAAGATCGAGGAAGCAAGATGGCGAGCCAACCAGAGGGCTGAAGCCGACAGAGCCGCCCTGCTGGACAGAATAAGCTACCTTGAGGATGAACTCAGACTACTGAGGACTAGCAAACAGGAGGAGAGCTAGTGTGTAAGACGCCACTGGTGTAGCAGACACTGTAACTCACGAGGTTCCCGATGGATTAGTGAAGTTCGATAGAGCAGCTAACACATGTAGTTAACACTGAAGTAACAAAGCATCTGAACAGAGTTTGAGCCGAAACATACTCTACGCTAGTGCTTGAATGCAAACATGATCTGAAATTTGCCAAAACACAATTCATAAAGGAGGGCAAGTAGCAATGCTTTCTCAGCGCTTCCACAAGGAGTGAAAATTCTCCTAGGGAGAAAAATGAATTGGATTTTCACTTCCAGAATCCGACTGTTGCGCTCAGATCATTTTTCTCCAATATCTTATTAACCTTTAAAGACAGACCAATGGTGAGATACAAGGTTGTTAAAGGGATACTCCACTTTTTTTGTAAATAGGCTCATTTTACAACTCCCCCAGAGTTAAACAGTTGAGTTTTACCGTTTTCGAATCCATTCAGCCGATCTCCGGGTCTGGCGGTACCACTTTTAGCATAGATCATTGAATCGGACAGGACCATTAGCATCTCTCTCAAAAAAATGACCAAAGAGTTTCGATATTTTTCCTATTTAAAACTTGACTCTTCTGTAGTCACATCGTGTACTAAGACCGACGGAAAATGTAAAGTTGTGATTTTCTAGGCTGATATGGCTAGGAACTATACTCTCATTTCTGCGTAATAATCAAGAAACTTTGCTGCCGTACCATGAGTCCAGCAGGCGTAATGATA
This sequence comes from Squalius cephalus, assembly GCA_022829025.1. Taxonomy (NCBI): domain Eukaryota; kingdom Metazoa; phylum Chordata; class Actinopteri; order Cypriniformes; family Leuciscidae; genus Squalius; species Squalius cephalus. The sequence continues at coordinate 37,775,706 of CM040801.1, forward strand.
TGAGTCCAGCAGGCGTAATGATATGACGCAGCGCCTGAAAATAGGTCTAATAGGTTAGACAAACTTAGTCCTGTTCACGTTGGAAGTTACTGAGCTGGGGACTATTTTCAGGCGCTGCGTCATATCATTACGCCTGCTGGACTCATGGTACGGCAGCAAAGTTTCTTGATTATTACGATAATAAAGTTTCTTAGTACACAATGTATTTACAGAAGAGTCAAGTTTTAAATAGGAAAAATATCAAAACTCTTTGGTCATTTTTTTTTTAGAGAGATGCTAATGGTCCTGTCCGATTCAATGATCTATGCTAAGCTATGCTAAAAGTGGTACCGCCAGACCCGGAGATCGGCTGAATGGATTCGAAAACGGTAAAACTCAACTGTTTAACTCTGGGGGAGTTGTAAAATGAGCCTATTTACAAAAAAAGTGGAGTATCCCTTTAATTGATGTTATAATGTGAATTGATGGATTCAACAAAAGCATATTTCAATTCATTTTTAAAATACTTGTTTAACAGCTGAACTCATGGTGAAAAACGACATTTCTTATTATGCTGTCCTAAAACTTCCACCAGTAAGAGTGTGTAGGGAACGCCCACTACCATGATGCACTGCAAATGACTGTAATCCAGTCGGTCTCGTGATGCTGTCAATGTACTTAAAAGTCGCCATGAAATCAAAATTGATATATTGATTTTTTACAGAATATTGCTGTTTATTATAAATAATTTATCCCTGCACGTCATTATTTTTTAAATACAAATGCCCTCGTCATCTTTAATCAAAAACATTAACCTCCTCCTGTCTCGTAAATATCCTTCATGACTGACTGCAAACTGGCTCTCAGATCTGCCTCCGTATTTCGTTAGCAATGCCCAATTTCCTACAATCCAGGCAATTCCCAAAGGGCGAAAGTCCCGCCCTACATTTTTTTCTATCCATAAGCCATTTCACTCGGATATACGTCACAATAGGGAACAAAAGACTATCGTCGGTTTCATGTTGACTTTTAATATTTGTGTGTGTGTATATATATACACTAATATATATATATATGCATATTTTGCAATAAACTTTCTATAGATATTCATCAGCAACTTTAAATGAGTAGTTTTTATGTCTCCATTGTTTTTTAATTCGACTTGACATTCGCAGTGCTTCATGGGATTGTAGTTCGTTCACTCATTAAAGCTATACAGTCTTCTCTTTTTGTCCAATTCTCTAATCATTTTTTGCTTCAAATCAAAGTTTGTACTGTTGTGATTCTCCTTGTCGCTGGATGGCTTGATTCATGGCTTGTAATTCTTTAAAGACTGTTTTTTTTTTTATAATGGAAACAATACTTCCAGAACGAACGCCACTGCTAAAGTGCACTAGTAGGCCTTAGCATAAAACTGTCTGCTCGGGTTTGTTGAATGAAAAGCAAGAACAAAGTTGCCATGCTTTCAAAGCCCTGTTCAAGACTTAGCGTCTGCATTTGTGTACTTGATGGATTATGTGTCTGGCTTTACAGTCATCATATCATGACAAACCATCGCCACCAAAGGTCTGTTGAAACTCCAGGTTTTTACCTCTTTCATAAAGCGCTTCTGGTTTCTAAATACTCAAATTTGGTTAAAAGAAAATTACTAAATTAAATTAAGCCGCTGTTTTAATGGAGGTTTGCCAGATCGTATAAAATCAGTGAACAATGGAACAGTGACAAAATAAAAGAGTAACAAAATCTATCACAGCAAACACTGTGATAAAAGCAAGTATTAGTTTATTTTGTAATGTCTTTGTACGTCGAATGTCTTGCACAAAATGAAAGGTCTTAACCTGTGATGTTTAATTTCGATGTAGTCTGCAGTGAAAGTCTTAAGAACACATGATGAAATAAGTGTTTGTAAACAGATTTACATGTGTGGATTTTTCATATTTCATTTGCACAATATTGGTAGATAAATAATATAATTTAACAGTTTTTTTTTTGTTTTTTTTTAATCATTCATTCAACAAAATTCTATGGAAGCTTGTTTCCGCCACAAAATAAAACATTTTAAAAGATAATTGCGACTTTATCTCAGAATTGCAAGATATAAAGTCAGAATTGCGTGAAATAAAGTTGCAATTGCGTCTTATAAAGTCAGAATTCTGACTTTTTTTCTCGCAATTGCGACTTTATATCACGCAATTCTGACTTCATAACTCATAATTTCGAGTTTATATCTCGCAATTCTGACATCTTTTCTCAGAATTGTGAGATAAAGACCAATTCTAAGGATAAAAAAGACTTTTTTAACCTCAGAATTCTGACTTTATATCTCCCAATTGCGACTTTATTTCTCAGAATTGCGACTTTATTTCTCAGAATTGTGACTTTATATCTCCCAATTGCGACTTTATTTCTCAGAATTGCGACTTTATTTCTCAGAATTGTGACTATTTCTCAGAATTGTGACTTTATTTCTCAGAATTGCGACTTTATCTCACAATTGCGACTTTATATCTCCCAATTGCGACTTTATATCTCCCAATTGCGACTTTATTTCTCAGAATTGCGACTTTATTTCTCAGAATTGTGACTTTATATCTCCCAATTGCGACTTTATTTCTCAGAATTGCGACTTTATTTCTCAGAATTGCGACTTTATATCTCCCAATTGCGACTTTATTTCTCAGAATTGCGACTTTATTTCTCAGAATTGCGACTTTATATCTCACAATTGCGACTTTATATCTCCCAATTGCGACTTTATATCTCCCAATTGCGACTTTATTTCTCAGAATTGCGACTTTATTTCTCAGAATTGTGACTTTATATCTCCCAATTGCGACTTTATATCTCCCAATTGCGACTTTATATCTCCCAATTGCGACTTTATTTCTCAGAATTGCGACTTTATATCTCCCAATTGCGACTTTATATCTCCCAATTGCGGCTTTATATCTCCCAATTGCGGCTTTATTTCTCAGAATTGCGACTTTATTTCTCAGAATTGCGACTTTATATCTCCCAATTGCGACTTTATTTCTCAGAATTGCGACTTTATTTCTCAGAATTGTGACTTTATTTCTCAGAATTGCGACTTTATATCTCAATTGTGACTTTATATCTCCCAATTGCGACTTTATATCTCCCAATTGCGACTTTATTTCTCAGAATTGCGACTTTATTTCTCAGAATTGTGACTTTATTTCTCAGAATTGTGACTTTATTTCTCAGAATTGAGACTTTATTTCTCAGAATTGCGACTTTATATCTCCCAATTGCGACTTTATTTCTCAGAATTGCGACTTTATTTCTCAGAATTGTGACTTTATTTCTCAGAATTGCGACTTTATTTCTCAGAATTGTGACTTTATTTCTCAGAATTGCGACTTTATATCTCAATTGTGACTTTATATCTCCCAATTGCGACTTTATATCTCCCAATTGCGACTTTATTTCTCAGAATTGAGACTTTATTTCTCAGAATTGCGACTTTATTTCTCAGAATTGCGACTTTATTTCTCAGAATTGTGACTTTATTTCTCAGAATTGCGACTTTATTTCTCAGAATTGCGACTTTATATCTCACAATTGTGACTTTATATCTCCCAATTGCGACTTTATATCTCCCAATTGCGACTTTATATCTTCCAATTGTGGCTTTATTTCTCAGAATTGCGACTTTATTTCTCAGAATTGTGACTTTATTTCTCAGAATTGCGACTTAATTTCTCGCAATTGTGAGATTGAGAGAAAGAGTCGCAATTATTATTATTTATTTATTATTCAGTGCCGGAAACAAGCTTCCATAAAATTCAGAACACATGGATAGGGAAAAAAGTTGGTGTGGTGAAGACAGCAAAAAAAATTAAAGCCCTGACACTTTTCCCCAATCAATCAGCTGAGCCCAGCGAGTGCCATTTCATGTGGACTTTAAAGATCCACAAGTGGTGACTGATTCCATCAAGACAATGAAGACTGAACCTGTAACCTGTAGATAGCTGTTGTTAGTACTGTTAAAAAGAGAGAAATCATGGTGACTGACTTCAAACCACCAGAGAAAGCTGTTTCTTCGTTGCCAGTGGCTTTTGCTGTTGATTTTGAGCTATGTAATCAATGTTTTGACTGTCTTGACAAACGCTAATAACTAATATGTAATGTACACACTTTTTGTTATTTGTTGTTATAACTATAATTGTTTACAGCTGCTTCAAAGGGAAAGACATTATTTACTATGTCATACAGCTGTATGATCTGTAAATCAAAGATTAATGTTTAATAAACTACATCCATGTACATTTGTAGACCATAAGCAGTCGTGTGGCCATAAAGGCCGATTTTTGTGTCTAATTTATCCAGTACATGCACTTCCCACATCACAACATTAATATTGTATTGCTTCATACATAGACTGTTTATATAATATGACTTGCCTTTGAGTAGTTTACATACAAGAAAACAATGGCTAACAGTTTGCACATTTCCACCAACAAATGCAGTTACACAACATCATCTCTCCTTGCAGCTTCACCGTAGTATGGCAAGCCGTTTTAACTTTTATTCATTTCCAGGATACTAATTCTTGATATCAACAATTCAATTTTTACTAGTTAAAATTATAGTTATTGATGTCAGGAATTGGATTTCTACTATAACAATGGCAATTTTTGATATCAGAAATTACATTTCCACTAGTTAAAATGCTAATTCTTGATATCCACAATTTCATTTCAACTAGTAAAAACTATAATTCTTGATATCTGTAATTGTATTTTCACTAGTGAAATGTCACCATAGGCTGCCATTCAAAATCCATTGTTGATATCAAGAATTGATTTCTTACTAGTTGAAATTCCAGTTTCACATATCAGAAATACAATTCTTACTAGTAAAAACCTTTATTTTTGATATCAAGAATTAAACTGTCACTAGTTGAAATGTCTATTCTTGATATCAACAATTAGTAACAATGTTCATTTTTTATATCAATAATTCAATTTTCACTAGTGACAATGTTAATTTCTGATATCATGAATGTGATTGTTACTAGTAAGAAAGCCATTTTAGATATCTGAAATAATATTGATATCAGAAATACATTTTCAGATATCAATGGCAAGCCGTTTTAGCTTAAATTGTACCCAGTGTTTAGCCTGGCTAACGTCAGACCACTTTCTCTTTGAGACGTGGTCTGGAAACTACATGTTCATTTTCTCGTATTTGAGGCGTGGTTTACGAATGCCCAGAGCCGTTTATTGGGCGCTACAAATGTCTATCAAATGTGCCTGTACGTAGCTCATAGCCAATCGTTTCAAATTATACCAGATGACGTATGTAGAGCGACAGATATTCAACGAAGAAGACGACGATGGGTCAGAGATTTATGTGTACACCAGAGAGTCCTGCACGGGTCCGATTTTGTAAATCCGCACCCGACCCGTTTTCCAACAGCAGCACTAATAAAAATCTGCATCGACCCGCTTAAAATAGAACCGACACCCGACTCGCACCCGAAATAAAATCAGTTTAGACTATCACATTATAGACACACTTACAAAAATGTTTATTGCCAGGTCATACAGAAGTTATTACACGACAATTAACACAAGGACAACTTCAGCCGAAGCTGTCAAAAGGCTGATACATGAAGAACATGGCAAACGTTACCACACAAATCGAACAGACGCGGCTACACCACTATGCCACGCAATTTCGTCTAGCCTACATCTGACAATTTTGGGTTCAAACACGCCCTGCACATCACTCATACTAACAGTGTTAAATATGAAAAATACCGTTCGATAGAACGGCTTTGTTACCAGTTATCTGCGTGCTTCCTCAGGGATGAAGTTCCACATTTGCGGCTATCCAACACGAAAATGTTTGCAGCAAAGCTTTTTACAATATTTTCTTCAGATAACTCCAAATTTCTCCCACACACTGGACTTGATTTTTGATGACGTATTGTCGACAACTTTACAATCTCCACTAGCTATTCTTTTCTTCAACTCCTCAGCATCTATCTCGACGACTGCAAGCAGATCGCGCGCGCGGTTATGATGAATTTTTAAAAGTGGAAGTAGCCTAGGTAACGTTATAGATCCTGGGAGGGCGTGGCGCGTCGGCACAAATAAACTGATGTGGATTTTAAATTATTTTATCAACTTGAAATACAGGCATATTTTTGTAGATGTGTTTGCTTGCTAAACTAAATATGCATATATTTTTACGTCTGTCATGTTGGATCCATAGATAAACAAACTGCTTCGGTGTGTCGCATATACTTCGTCATCGTCTTGCTGCTCCCTCCCCGTTCTGTGATTGGTTCCCTATTTCAGGGGAAAAATTAGCCCATGGTAGCCAGACTACCTTGCAGCGTGAATAAAATCGCGCTGCTCAAGGCAGTATGGGGAAACCCAGGCTACCCAGTGTTACTCGTCGTAATTGTATTTTTACTAGTAAGAATTCAATTAGAGAGCACTACAATTGAATTCTTACTAGTAGAAATTACAATTAGAGAGCTCTCTAATTCAGTTCTTACTAGTAACAATTCCAATTAGAGAGCTCTACAAATGAATTTTTACTAGTCATATGTCTCCATTGACTTCCATTCATTTTTAATTACGGAGCTCTACAATTGAATTGTTACTATATAAAACAAATTAAATTTTCTGCCACTTTTAGTGCAATCATATGGAATCAGAAGACTCGGCCATTACAATATTTTAAATGACTACTTCCCATACCTTGTTTGCCATGATCATTCTGCTTTCCACTTGACCTGAAATCACACAAAAAAAAAAAAAAAAAAAAAAATTAACAACTCAGTATTACATTTACACATGTAAGAATATGTTCCACTGAGACAATGCAAAACCTGACTATGATCTGGAAGCTGAGCAGGAAAGGCTAACAGTGAAGTTTTGAGCTGAGACGAGACACCTAACGTTAGGGGTGTAACTGTCTGTTCATCTGGATCAATGCAATTTTCATAACCAATGATCAAAAGTATCCTATGAAAAAGGCTACTATGATGACCCCAGGCCATCCAAAATGTAGATAAGTTCATTTCTTCATCAGAACACAAACATTCAATCAACTTTTGTTTTATTAGCCTAATATATGCACATATATGCATTCTATAGCTATGTGTTGGCAAGCAGATGCAGCCAGAATATGCTATTTATCATGTTGTGTTCATATTCTAGTCTCATGTGCTTTCCTGTGTCATCAAATACAGTATTTACTGAATTAGTTTTCTTACCAGTCTTGAGATAGCCATGTTAACCCTTACGAAGATTAACTATGGTTTAACCACAAAGAAAACAAAACAAAAAACATGGTAGGCCTATTTGTATTTGTAGTATAACTGTGGTTATTAAAAATGGTAATAAAAATCCGCCAAAAACGTGGTTACTATAATTAAAACCGAGGATATTTTTTAAGAGAAGAGTTTTCAGCTTCCAGACATGTTTCAAAATGTCCCGCCATATAAGAGTGATTTACTGACAGACTATCGCGTATTAACGAAGATTTTATACTCAATTAAACGGACTTTGATATGTATAACAAGTCTACGAAAGCTTGTTTTAGGTCTTTTGAGATGTGGGTTCAGCTGATCTTTCTTAAAACAGATGGAAAATGTAAAGACGCATGCTACATTTTCAGTGTTTTGCCCTCCAGCTCTCGCCAGTTATGACAGAACATAATTTAAGAATGCTAACGTTAGCTTGAAAACTGTAAACGTAACACATTATGTAATATAAAATATCGTTCACATGTAACTTAGTATAATGAGACTCTTACCTCAGGCGGTGACCGGTTGGCATGATGTCCGCTGTGACGAACAAGGCTCACTGAAAAGGGCGTTATTTCCAAAGAAGTCAAACGGACTGACTGACAACAGAGGTTACAGAAGAGTCACGGCTGCTCGCCTCTTGACGAATACGATTGATTTGAACCACTGCTGATCTCACAATCCACTTCACGAGAGTAGACTGAGTTCAAATCTCCCGCTTGCCCAAACTCGACTGATCAGCTAACGTTAACCGTTGTGGGCGGGAGTAAACAGCGGGAAAGTAATGGCGGCGAATTTGAATCTGCGTCATCGCGCGCGCGCACTCACACACACAAAGCCCTGAATGTGCAGCAACGGAGATTTGGATAAATATTCATAAAATATTCATGAAATTATGTGAGAATAAGACAATGAAATAATGATCAAAATGAGTATAAAATAAAATGTGAAATAAAAAATAATTCAATACAGGCCTACTGTAGCCTATGTAGGGTACTGTATGCACAAATACTATTATTTAACCTTAAAAAAACTCACTTTAACCCCCACGCCACATGCTTAATAATCTGTAAGGAAAACATATTGAATAGATGCTGATTTCCGCAGTTATACCTTCTTTACTTTGTTTTCTAATTTCACAGAAAAAAATCTGTAAAATATTACCTAATAATTTCTGTAAAATTACACATAACTCTGTAAAAATACAGACAAGTTCCTTTTAAAAAAACGTAAAATTGATGTAAAACCAAAATACAAGCAATGACCTGCAAATTTAACCGTGGACCTTTAAATTACAGCCTTTTATTTTACAGATATTTGCTGTAATAATGACAAAACGGTAAAAATCTGTAAACAAATACAGACAATTAGCCTACCTGTAAAATTACACTTTTTTTTTACAGTGTGTGCTGTAACGGACCTTATAGCATCACAAAATGTTGCTGTATAGTTTTTAAACACTGATATTGCTCAGCTTATGACAATGCATTTATCTCATGCTCTAGATAGAAAAAAAATATGCAGACAGGTAATGTTGTTTTGAAAATGTTTATTCCACGGAGTTCTTCACACAGTTTGAGAAAAGTATTTCGGATGTGGTCCACATCAGGTAGTCTCTGTCAAAACAGTGTTGGCTCAAATCCGTTTTGCAGATATGGGCCAGAGCAGTTTTTAGCCCTTTTTTAAATGCAGTCGGCTCAGATATGTATCACAGATTCGGGCCACACCAGTGTAGCCTATGTGAAAACAGTATCGGCTCAGATTCATATTGCAGATCTGGACCAAATCAGTGTCAGACACAGCTAATGTCTTTCGGTTACCTATGGGAAAAGTGATCTGGGCCAGATCTGTAAAATGATATAAATAGCCTACTGAACTGATGGCAGTTAGAATGTTAAAGCTGAAACCTCTATCTGGCACGGATCTGGTTCACAATCAGAAAACGTCTCTAAGATAGAAACGGAGGCAAGGGGCTTAAAACGGATCCGGGCCAAATGTAATTGCTATCTGGGAATATTTAATTGTTGATATCAAGAATAGACATTTCAACTAGTTACAATTGAATTATTAATATCAGTAATTCGCATTTTTACTAGTAACAATGTAATTATTGATATCAATAATTGATTTTGAATGGCAGCCTATGGTGACATTTCACTAGTGAAAAGTAAATTGTTGATATCAAAAATGTAATTGTTGATATCAAAAATGTAATTGTTGATATCAACAAATCATATCCTGGAAATGAATAAAAGTTAAAACGGCTTGCCATACCGTAGGGATCATGTTCATCACCGCTAATCGAAGGTTTTCCTCGTGTAAACCTCGTGTCAATATCTCTCCGCTCGCGGGTTAGCTGAGGGACACGGACGATTAGCAGAGATTTACGGTTTCTTGAGCTTGTCCTGATGGGGTTTAATCGCAGCTTTGAGGGGCTCGTGTCCTGACAGGTATTCTTCAGGAACGGTCTCAGATCCGCGAGGAATGTTTATTGATGCTCAAGATGTAGTGTTTCTGGGATTGTAATGCAGATGTCACAGACACGGGTGTGTTTGTTCTGTAATTATGCAATATTTCAACTACACACTAATTGATTATGACTCAGAGAAGTGAATATTTTACTTAGGATTTTATTAATATTTGGCAAATGAAAAGAAGTACTCGTGCATTATAAATATACAAGTAGATATATACACATTAAAACATCAGGGTTTTTTTCTCATTATAGTGTACTTTTTGTTAAAGGGATAGTTCACCCAAAAAAGAAAATCCAGTCATTTACTCACATTCATATTGTTCAAAATACATAATATTTTTAATGAAACCTGATTTCTGAGATTTAATTTAATTTCCACTCATCAATAACAGCGACACTTCAATAGACTTCTTGAATAGATTTAATTTAGGCTTTTCTCATGTATCATGCAAGTATGGTTATGCCCATATTTGATGTGCTTTATGTATGTACATTGATTGTTATATGAATAACAGCCTAAATTAAATCTGTTCATCATATAAAGCGATCATGTCTCTTCAGAAGACTCGGCCCGTTTTTACCGTTACTTTTAAAAGCGTGAAACTTTTGGTTGTGTGGACTTTCAAAGGAAGGACAAAAAGGAAGAGAGATCTTTATTTGTGTTCTGATGATGAACAAAACTCTCATGGGTGACAATGACGGCATTTTCCGTTTTTGGTGAACTATCCCTTTAATGAGCGGTGTAACGGATCTTCTAGCATCCAGCCAGCGCCAGGGACTTCCTCAAGTCCTCCAGATGGTTCTGAGCTTGAGTGATCATCATGCGAACGACATCCTGAGGAGGAAAACCACACAACATTTACACTGAATGTAAAGGGGACGTCGTAAGTCAAACTTTAGCCAGCAAACTGACATCATTCATTTTCGATTGGCGATGGGACAAAGGTGAGCTCAACTTTATGGGAATAGAGACCCTAAGTCCCTCCCCTCCGCTTCCGGCTCATGGGACCTTATTTCGGAAAAAATACACTCACCTAAAGGATTATTAGGAACACCTGTTCAATTTCTCATTAATGCAATTATCTAATCAACCAATCACATGGCAGTTGCTCCAATGCATTTAGGGGTGTGGTCCTGGTCAAGACAATCTTGCTGATCTCCTGTCAGTGTGAACGCCGTTTCTACCAGAGACCAAGGAAGACTTTTGTTTGATATAATTGTTAAATCTGGGTCATAAATGCTTGTTTTATTCAGCAGTTGTTTTAAATGTTGGTTTCAATAACTAAAACTGTCTTAAAGGGGTCATATAATGGTACATGCACTTTTACAAGTTGATTGTACTGAAATGTGTGTTGGCAGTGCCTGTACACAACCATCATAAAATGATAAAAATCCATCCAGTGGTTTTTTAAAAATCTTCTAATATGTTTTCCTCTCTCCTGAATCAAGCTGTTCGATTTTGTGACGTCACAAAATCGACGCCCCTCCCACAATGCTTGACTGACAGCAGCGTTTCAACACAGACCCGCCCTCGCGAGCGAGCTGTCAATCATAGCCCGCGCCAACCGGCGCGTTCATTGTTGATAGCTGGAGCGCTGGAGCAGAATGGCGTCTAAGCGATTGTGGTGTTCTTGGGTGTAATAATGAACACAACAGTCGTTTTGATGTTCCTAAATCCGAACCGCTGAAGACGCAGTGGCTGAGTTTTGTTTTCGAAGGGAATATTCCCCACGATCAACGTCAATGCTCTCATGTTTGCGCGAATCATTTCACACCAGACTGCTTTACAAACGAGGGTCAGTATAAAGCTGGTTTTGCTAAGAAGCTGCTCCTGAAAAAAGGATCAGTACCAACTATTCGTGTTCCTGCTGAACCTCCAGAAGAAGTGAATGTAACGTTTTATTAACCTTTATATTAATCTTTATATTAATCTTTGCAAATCGCTTGCTGCACACTTCACAATGAATGCGGCTGTTTACACTCAGGGTACATTACGGGCTTTGTTTTCTATGTATGACGTTCTCAAAATAATTCATAATCCCATGTTTATAATAAACAACGCGTTATGGTTATTGTGTTATGGTTATAACAAATGGTGTACGCACAGAACAGAGGGGCGGGGTGAGCAAAGCTCATTATCATTTAAAGACACATGCACTTAAACGGCGTGCTGAAAACAGAGCTGTTTTTGACCAGGTAAAATGAGTGTTTTCTTACAATACTAATGAGAATTTTTAATTAAAGTATATTACAAACTTTTAATTTAGACCCTAAAGAATCATATTAGCTTGTACAAAAATGACATTATATGACCCCTTTAAAAGGACAGTTCACCCAAAAATGAACATAATGTGCTGTTAATTTCCTCATTACTAATCATGTGACAGGAAGCTTGTGCTCCAGACGGTCGTGAACGCGCTCAGGACCGTTTGCTGAGGCTATGAAGGTAATATGATGCCATAAAGAATCGCATGCGCAGGGTAAGAGTTGTGAAAGTGTACTTAAGATTGCAAGCGTAAATTAAATTTGCATGTGCAAGAGAAGATTTCATAAGATTTTCATTTAAAAAAAAATCAATAATAAAATTTGCAGCATTTTACTGTTATTCATAAGAGTAATTCATGTATTGTGAAGCTGGAGCTTCATGCTAACGCAACATAAATAGGATCTGTATTCTTGCAAAAGTCTGACTTCCATTTTGTCCACGCTTACAGTTTTGTGTACAGTTTTTATGTTGTTGTTTTTTTTGCACAAATACGGCCAAAAGCACTGCAAGCCTGTGAACAGCGATCTGCAGCCGAACACAACAGAGTCAGGAACGATTACAGGAGGAGGGCGGGTCCATCTTCTTCATGTAGCCAATCAAATGAGCTTCTCGCTGACTCTCGTTTTACTCTTATCTGATTGGTTTAAAAAACACGCCAGTCGCCAGAACACATCTTTATCTTCTTTTGGCATGTTCTCGTTGCCGAAATGGTACTTTTATTGCACAAATACATGTTAATTAATTAATAGATTAGTAAATAAATAAATCATGATTGCTTAATTTTTCCTGCTTATTCATCTATCCTGTTAATTACATTTTTCTTTTTTTAAACACACGTGGCCAACAAAACACGAACAACTCGCTCTCTGAGACAACTCGTTATTCCCAAGTCATATAAAGGATTTGTTTCAACTGAATGAATCGTTCACGATCGACCCGTCAGCCTTTACTCGTGGTAAAAATCCTGTAATGTGTGACCTCTAGAGACTCTAGTCACTTCAAAATAAAGATTATGACTGAACAGTTCATGTTATGGGGCCAGAAAACTGGACTAGCACGGTAAGACTTCGGTGTCTGAGGTCACCTGGTCTGTTTCGCTCTTGTTCCTCTTGAACTCCTCTCTGGCCCAGTCACTCAGGTACCTGCGATCAGACTCCTGTGGGATTTTGCGGATGTTTCGGAGCAGATCTCTGTACAAACCCAGAACCTTCTGTCTCTGCAAAAACTGACCACAACAACACCACATCAACACACTTCACACTGCAGCTTTCCTACACTCCTGAGCTGCGTCTGACTGCATTTTATTTTATTTTTCTAAACTGTTTTAATTATTTTTACTTCTTTTTATTATTTTAATTTCTTCTATGTAAAGCACTTTGAATTGCCATTGTGTATGAAATGTGCTATATAAATAAACTTGCCTTGCCGTGTTTACTACTTGACATTGTTTTTAATTGTTGGTCTATGTATTCACGTTTTTTGTTTGTTTTTTCATCATTGAAATATTAGCCTATGCGAACAGGATAATTCAATAAGTATTGAGCAATTAAGTAAATTAACACTGGATAATAACTCGTCAATGGTGGGGAAAGAGTTAAAGTCATTTCATTCATTTGAGCATCTACTCATAATTTAAAAATAAAAAAGGAAGTTAAGAGACAAAAAAAAAAACTAAATACAGTACTAAGTTAATTATAAAGAGGCACTGACTACAATTAACAAATTATGATATATTCAAAAGTTTGTTATACAATTTAAGAGTTTTGATGATTTTTAATACTTTTTTGTCATAAATAGCCAGTTAAAGTCATTTAGAATTTTATTGTAAAAGATTTGTAAAATAATTATACTCCTTACATATTCAATATTATAAATATATTATTAAATATAAAATATATTATATTATATATTTATAATAAATATCTAAAAAAAAAAATTCACGTAAAGTTTAAGGCAAAATCCGATTCGGTTTCTGAGGCAGAATGTGGATAGATCAAACCAAAAATAATTGATAAGGGGACATTAAAAATAAGATGATCGATCAACTCAATATTTATTTATTTAACAATTTAAAAATCATTACCAAATCACGATGTGATATCGTTAGTAGTGTACATATATTTTATGTAAAATTCTTAAATGTGTTTCTCTAACTTTGTTTCATTGTAACGTTATATGGAAAACAAAATTAGAGAAATACACTTAAGAATTAGACATAAAATATATTATTAATGGTAAGCGCTAACTAATAGATTATATTATAAAATCCCCAAAATAATTTTGTTCTGAATGATTCGCTTTCTTGAGAGAAATACATTTCTTCTCTTATTTCTAAGTTTATGTAAGTTATGTTTGCATGTCACATAATGTCGTCGCGTTACGGGAAGATGTCGCGTCGCGTCGCGCTGTTTTTGACCGCGTCGAACAGCACTTATCGCGATGTGCACAGGTGTTTCAGTGTTCAGTGCTTGTACCTGTTTGAGGCTCAGTGCAGCGCCTGGTAATCGAGACACCGCCATGTTGAAGAGCAGACACACACACACACACACACACACACACACACACACACACACACACACACGCTGATGGTTTTGTTTTTCATTGGTCAGAATCAGTGACGCCACGATCTTCTTCTTCTTCCGTGTTATATGGCGGATTAACTGTGATCTGTGGATAGCGCCTCCTACTGGAACAACATCAACTGTTGATCACATTGACGAAGCTGAAGAAGAGTCATTTAATCTGAGAGAACACTTCACATATTAACTGTACAAAATATAATTGGCTTTATATATTGTATATACTTCTTTATGTTCATGTTTTCTGCAGATCGCCTCACACACACATTCTTCATCTCACTTCCCAGAAAAACCTTTTCACGTTTTTGGTTTGAATGATTTTTGAATTAATGATATAATTGTTTGCGTATTATTACGCAATATATTTAAGCTTTACTCTATTTTGTCTATTCATTTTGACTTAAAGGTTCATGTTACATTTATATGTGATTCTATTAAACAACTAAAAATGTTTTCCTTTTTTTATTTTTTAATAAATGGGTTGTGAAACTGTTGATTATCTACAGATTCTCCTGTATTCTCAAGCATGCAAGAGTCAAATACATGTCCATTTTTCTCTATCTATTACATAGAATACCTTTATTCTTTAACGAGAGTTCGTAGCATAATGTGTTCAATAATTATACACAAACGATGAGTCTAACATCCAACACTCACAACCTAACACTTCTCCACTTTCAGTCTGTGTAAATACACTTAGGGTTCAGTATATTTATTTATTTCCACATTAATTTCACACGTCTAGTACAATTATGTGGTTTTGTTTTATTAATACAGTGCATACTTTATTCTTGATTTACCCTGAAAAAATGGAAGTGAAATGTGACAACATGCCCCATAGGTCGGGTACACTGTAACATGACCATATGACAGATTAAAATGTTATCTGATCTAATAAAAAAAATACAAGACAAACTAAAATATTTTCTCAATATAAAATTTTTAATTTATTTTTTCATATAAAATAATGCCATTTTTTAATAATTCAAAATAAACTCATTTCTGAGTTTGACAACACACACACACACAGCAAACACAGCTATACAGTATAGTACAAAACATAATAATTAATCATTTCTAAACACTCTTTCCTCATGGTTTCTCAGTATAATTCATAAACGTATAGAATAGCGTAGTTCTAGTATGGGCTCATTGTAATGCAGTGATATAAAGTGCAATGTTTCAGTAAGACATTTACTTTTGCAATGGTTGAATAAATGTTCAGTGATATCTTCCAAATATTTCTGAATTTTGGTGCATTTTTTTCTGTATATAGTGTTGATATATGGCATCTAGTAAATAGTTTGGTCATGCTGGCTCTTAATTTTTCATACACATAGTTCATGTACACGATCTCTGTCACACACTCGGCTATAAGAAGGCGTGATTGTTCTCTTCATGCTCTCTGGAGCGATCTGCTAGATCTGCTTAAACTGAGATATTGCCTCCTCTGATACTCTTAATGTCTTTTGCTGAATGTTTTAAAGGAGCCTTGTAAGCGCTTCTCTTATTCTTCGTGGTTATCTCTGAGTGAAACTGAATCTCGACCAGAGAGACAGCGATCTCTCAGTCAGATTTACCTGCTGAAATAAAGGATGAAGAACATGTGGAAAGGTTTAAACCAGCCCTGCGTTAGTTTGTGCCCCGCTCACCCCTATATATATATATACAGTACAGGCCAAAAGTTTGGACACATTACTATTTTTAATGTTTTTGAAAGAAGTTTCTTCTGCTCATCAAGCCTGCATTTATTTGATCAAATTTTATTTATTTTTTAATATTGTGATATATTATTATAATTTAAAATAATTGGTTTTCAATTTATTATACTTTAAAAAATAATTTATTCCTGTGATGCAAAGCTGAATTTTCAGGATCATTACTCCAGTCTTCAGTGTGACATGTGACATCCAGTCTATCACATGATCCTTTAGAAATCACTCTAATATTCTGATTTATTATGAGTGTTGGAAACAGTTCTGCTGCCTGATATATTTGATGAATAAAAGGTTAAAAAGAACTGCATTTATTCAAAATAAAAACATTTTCTAATAATATAAATCTTCTTTACTATCACTTTTTATCAATTTAACACATCCTTGCTGAATAAAAGTATTGATTTATTTCAAAAAAAGAAAGAAAAAAAATGACTGACCCCAAATTACTGACCAGTAGTGTATATTGTTGTTACAAAAGATTTCTATTTTTAAAACATTTGCTTCTTTTTTTTATTTTTATGTTTATTTTTTTACTTTTTATTCATCAAAGTATCCTAAAAAAGTATCACAGGTTATGAAAAAATATTAAGCAGCAGAACTGTTTCCAACTTTGATTATGAATCATCATATTAGAGTGATTTCTAAAGGATCATGTGATAGACTGGAGTAATGATCCTGAAAATTCAGCTTTGCATCACCGAAATAAATGATCATTTAAAGTATAATAAATTGAAAACCAATTATTTTAAATTGTAATAATATATCACAATTAGGGCTGTCAAACGATTAATCGTGATTAATCACATCCAAAATAAAAGTTTGTGTTTACATAATATATGTGTGTGTGTATGGAGTATAATTATGTTCTATATATAAATACACACACATGCATGTATATACTGTGTATATATATTTATATTATATATAATTTATATTATATATAAATATTTTATATATAAATAAAACATTTTTCTTAAATATATATGCATGTGTGTGTATTTATGTATAGAACATAATTATACTCCATACACACACATATATTATGTAAACACAAACTTTTATTTTGGATGTGATTAATCGCGATTAATCGTTTGACAGCCCTAATTGCAATATTATATTTTTTTTCTGTATTTTTGATCAAATAAATGCCGGCTTGATGAGCAGAAGAAACTTCTTTCAAAAACATTAAAAATAGTAATGTTTCCAAACTTTTGGCCTGTATATATATACACACTCACACACACACACATATATATATACATATACAATACTTTGAAACCTTTCCTCTTCAGTAAATTTCAGTTATTCCCTGGATCATTTATTTGACCTTTAATTGTTAATTGATATGTTTGATACATTTACTCATTTATCAATGTTTATAGCACTGCCTCTGTTACATCCTCAATGATATCTTTTCATTAAATTTGTGTTTTAATAAATGATGTGAAGATCCGATAAGATGTTGCTCTTGTGCAGAACTCATATTCAGTTCTGGCTCAGACCCAATATAATAAACAAGTATTTGAGCAGAGCTTTACAGTCTTCCGCTCAGTTCCCACACACTGAACACACAGATGCTGGTGTGTGTGACGCTGCAGTCGGGCTGTGTGTGTACGGGCCGGAGAACATCATCAGATGAGCGTCAGCGGGGCTCCACATCGCCTGACAGCAGAACACAGTTACTCACGACACTCACAGGACATTCATCCAGTTATTATTCACATGATTTATATCTATCACGTGAGGTCTGACACATTGGGGATTTTTAAACCTTTTTTAACCTTTTAAATAATAAAAGCAGAACATTCTGTCAGTAGATGCACATCCACGCGTGAGCTGATTATTAGAGTATAACGAGTGAGTGTTCTGCTGCACTTACTGTATATCTGAGCCGCTCTCCTGACGAGAGGATCCACTCTTCTGAACTCTGGCCATCCTCAGCTGGCATATTCCCAATCCACACTTCCATCATAGTAGTGAGCAGCACAGAGTGATCTACACACACACACACACACACACACACACACACACACACACACACACACACACAACAACACAACACAACACAACACATTACTGGAGACGCTTGAGTGATACACGTTATAGATCATCAGCTGATATAACATGAACCCAGTGGACATCTCATGCCATCCCCACTGTTTCACACACACACACACACACACACACACACACACACACACACACACGTGTCGCTGTCCTCCCACACACACACTCACACATGTCGTTGTCCTCACACACACACGTCCCTGTCCTCACACATACACACACTCATGTGTCGCTGTCCTCACACATACACACACTCATGTGTCGCTGTCCTCACACACACACACTCACGTGTCGCTGTCCTCACACATACACACACTCATGTGTCGCTGTCCTCACACACACACACACACACACTCACACATGTCGTTGTCCTCACACACACACGTCCCTGTCCTCACACATGTCCCTGTCCTCACACATACACACACTCATGTGTCGCTGTCCTCACACACACACTCACGTGTCGCTGTCCTCACACATACACACACTCATGTGTCGCTGTCCTCACACATACACACACTCATGTGTCGCTGTCCTCACACACACACACACACACACACACACGTGTCGTTGTCCTCACACACACACGTCCCTGTCCTCACACACACACTCATGTGTCGCTGTCCTCACACACACACACACTCACGTGTCGCTGTCCTCACACATACACACACTCACGTGTCGCTGTCCTCACACATACACACACTCACGTGTCGCTGTCCTCACACATACACACACTCATGTGTCGCTGTCCTCACACACACACACACACACACACACTCACGTGTCGTTGTCCTCACACACACACGTCCCTGTCCTCACACACACACTCACGTGTCGCTGTCCTCACACATACACACACTCATGTGTCGCTGTCCTCACACACACACACACACACACACACACACACACGTGTCGCTGTCCTCACACACACTCACGTGTCGCTGTCCTCACACACACACACACACTCACGTGTCGCTGTCCTCACACATACACACACTCATGTGTCGCTGTCCTCACACACACACACTCATGTGTCGCTGTCCTCACACATACACACACTCATGTGTCGCTGTCCTCACACACACACACTCACACATGTCGTTGTCCTCACACACACACGTCCCTGTCCTCACACATACACACACTCATGTGTCGCCGTCCTCACACACACACACTCACGTGTCGCTGTCCTCACACATACACACACTCATGTGTCGCTGTCCTCACACATACACACACTCATGTGTCGCTGTCCTCACACACACACACACACACACACACTCACGTGTCGTTGTCCTCACACACACACGTCCCTGTCCTCACACACACACTCACGTGTCGCTGTCCTCACACACACACGTCCCTGTCCTCACACATACACACACTCACGTGTCGCTGTCCTCACACACACACACACTCACGTGTCGCTGTCCTCACACATACACACACTCACGTGTCGCTGTCCTCACACACACACACACACACTCACGTGTCGTTGTCCTCACACACACACGTCCCTGTCCTCACACACACACTCACGTGTCGCTGTCCTCACACATACACACACTCATGTGTCGCTGTCCTCACACACACACACACACACTCATGTGTCGCTGTCCTCACACACACTCACGTGTCGCTGTCCTCACACATACACACACTCATGTGTCGCTGTCCTCACACATACACACACTCATGTGTCGCTGTCCTCACACACACACACACACACACACACTCACGTGTCGTTGTCCTCACACACACACGTCCCTGTCCTCACACACACACTCACGTGTCGCTGTCCTCACACACACACACACTCACGTGTCGCTGTCCTCACACATACACACACTCATGTGTCGCTGTCCTCACACACACACACACTCACGTGTCGCTGTCCTCACACATACACACACTCATGTGTCGCTGTCCTCACACACACACACACTCACGTGTCGCTGTCCTCACACATACACACACTCATGTGTCGCTGTCCTCACACACACACACACTCATGTGTCGCTGTCCTCACACACACACACACACACACACTCACGTGTCGCTGTCCTCACACACACACACACACTCACGTGTCGCTGTCCTCACACACACACACACACACACACACTCACGTGTCGTTGTCCTCACACACACACGTCCCTGTCCTCACACACACACTCACGTGTCGCTGTCCTCACACACACACACACTCATGTGTCGCTGTCCTCACACATACACACACTCATGTGTCGCTGTCCTCACACACACACACACTCACGTGTCGCTGTCCTCACACATACACACACTCATGTGTCGCTGTCCTCACACATACACACACTCATGTGTCGCTGTCCTCACACACACACTCACTCACGTGTCGCTGTCCTCACACATACACACACTCATGTGTCGCTGTCCTCACACACACACACACTCATGTGTCGCTGTCCTCACACACACACACACACACACACTCACGTGTCGCTGTCCTCACACACACACACACACACTCACGTGTCGCTGTCCTCACACACACACACACACACACACTCACGTGTCGCTGTCCTCACACACACACACACACTCACGTGTCGCTGTCCTCAGACTCGTAGGTGAGACCAGACGCTGCTGCTGTTGACTCCTCTGTGCAGCTCGAGCAGCTCTCCTCTTCTTCCTCTTCTTCCTCCTCCTCTTCCTCACCATCTTCCTCCTCTTCCTCTTCCTCTTCCTCTTCTTTCACACGCGGCCTCTTGTTGGTTGGAGAGGATGTTGTATCGAGGACGGGGCCGAGATGCTCCGTGGAGCAGGACATCCCAATAGAGAGGGTGGGGGGTTTCACCTGGACCGCTGAAATTCACACACACACACACACACACACACACACACACACACACACACACACACACAGTCTGGTTCACTATCTTTGTGGGGACTCTGCATAGATGTAATGATTTTTATACTGTACAAACTGTATATTCTCTCCCCTTACATTAACCCTACCCCTAAACCTACCCATCACACACACACACACACACACTAACCTTAACCCTAAACCTACCCATCTCTCTCTCTCACACACACACACACACACACTAACCTTACCCCTAAACCTACCCATCACACACACACACACACACACACACACTAACCTGACCCCTAAACCTACCCATCACACACACACACACACACACTAACCTGACCCCTAAACCTACCCATCACACACACACACTAACCTTAACCCTAAACCTACCCATCTCTCTCTCACACACACACACACACACACACACACACACACACACACACTAACCTTACCCCTAAACCTACCCATCACACACACACACACACACACTAACCCAACCCCTAATCCTACCCATCTCACACACACACACACACACACACACACACACACACACACACTAACCCAACCCCTAAACCTACCCATCACACACACACACACACACACACACAGTAACCCGACCCCTAAACCTACCCATCACACACACACACACACACACAGTAACCCGACCCCTAAACCTACCCATCATCACACTCACACTCACACTCACACACACACACACACACACACTAGCCCGACCCCTAAACCTACTAATCTTTCAACTTTCTGCATTTTTACATTTTCAAATAAACTAATTCTGTGTGATTTATAAGCTTGTTTCCTCAGTGTAGGTCCCCGGAGTGACACGAGTCCACATGGGTCTGTGTGCATTCAGGTCGAACCCTCCACATGAGATAGAAAAACATGTACACACACACAGATAAACCTCAAACCAGTGCAACACACACAAGCATCGGTCAGGGGAGGACAGCCTTGCCTTTGCTGCGTCGCTTGGGCTTGGGCGTGGAGCGCGTCGCCTGCACCGCGGTGCTCTTCTTCGCCGGTGTGGGGGAACACTGGCAGCCCACGTCCCGCGTGAGAGGCTGTCACACACATCAACACACATCTCACAACCTCGAAGTAACACGTTATACGAGTGTCTGTAGTCAGTCACTGACCTTGGCGCCCGGCGACGCCCCGACCGTGTAGACGCACGGCACCGCGGTGTCCGACAGCAGCAGCAGCTTCACGAAGCCCATCTCGTGCTGGCGGAAGTTCTTGAAGCTGTCCTGCGTGAAGTGCCGCGCGCACAGACGCGTGTTATCCGTGACGCCTCCGTCGTCGAAGTGCAGGAACTGCAGCCAGCGGGCGCGCAGCCAGGGCACCTTCGGGATAGGGAAGAGGGTTTGGGGAGGGGAACAGCCTAAAATACACCGCATCACCATGATGATGATGTTGTTGTTGTCTTTGTCGTCTTCTTCTACTACTACATCTTAGTTGGTTGTCAAACCATCTGTTGGTGCATTTCCGCCATCTACTGGGATGGAGTGTGAAGCTTGTATTGGAATAAGACCAAAAGAAGGTCATCTACAAATATATATTTATTTTAGTTTATATAGACTTTATAAAAATGGTTCAGAATGTTGTAATGCCAAGTATTTCTGAGCATTTTTCAGCAGTCATGTCGTGTGTTCTGGATTTGTTGTCAACTATTTAAAGTTCAATCAAATGATTTCAATCAAAATTTGAGTTTTTTGGCTTCTAGTATAAATGTGTTAGCCTTAAAGCTAAACTGTGTAATTTTTTAAGTTGATTCTTAGCAAAAAACACTTTGTTCTTTCAAAGTGATATGTGCTCATTAATGTGTAATTACTTCCACCAACTAATCAAGTATTCTCGTAAGAGTAGAATCTGCCATTTAGAATACATACGAGCGAGTCGCTCGAATGGCGGCAGCCATGTTGCGCCTCCATCTTGAAAATACATTAGCCAAAGAGGGACATACCTGGAAATTCAAGCTTCGCCTTTTGCGTTTTGAGTGACACTCAGTGGCACCGTGACGAATGCGAGGGGGAGATTACTCGCGACTGCCGGCAGATTTGAAATAATAAGGTTAAAACGCCCTCGGAATGGGAGGGGCTAGAAAGTCATATTCAGTTGGTAGTCATAAACAATTTCACTGCTAGATGGGAGAAAATCCTACACAGTTTAGCTTTAAGGTTGCCTGTAAGCTAGTGTGCTTCAAAACAATGACAACATTCACATTTAGAAGATAATAAGCGTTCAAAACGTAGTCTGTCACTTCCGCCAATATGGATCAGTGATTTTGATGACATCACTCTGCACTTCAGCTTCTCATCAGATTTTCTGTCCAATCAAATGCTTTCTAGAATCTGAAGCCCCGCCCCCAAATAGTCACTGAAGCTGTGGCTGAAATCGGTCACTTGTTCACACTATTACTATTTTTTACATGGTGAATGGCACATAGTGCACTATACAGAGGTGGTCAGAATTAACGGCACCCCTGGTAAATAAGATTAAAACAATGGCTGTAAAAAATAAATCTGCATTGTTTATCCTTTCATTCAACATTTTTTTCAAAAATCTAACCTTTCATTGAAGTAAAAGAATTGAAAATGGGGGGGAAATAAGGCCTTTATTAACCCCCGCAGAGCCGTGTGGAGCACTTTCATGATGGATAGATGCACTTTTATCATGGATAGAGGCACTTTTATCATGGATAGAGGCACTTTTATCATGGATAGAGGCACTTTTATCATGGATAGATGCACTTTTATCATGGATAGATGCACTTTTATGATGGATAGATGCACTTTTATGATGGATAGATGCACTTTTATGATGGATAGAGGCACTTTTATCATGGATAGATGCACTTTTATCATGGATAGAGGCACTTTTATCATGGATAGATGCACTTTTATGATGGATAGATGCACTTTTATGATGGATAGATGCACTTTTATCATGGATAGAGGCACTTTTATCATGGATAGAGGCACTTTTATCATGGATAGATGCACTTTTATGATGGATAGATGCACTTTTATGATGGATAGATGCACTTTTATCATGGATAGAGGCACTTTTATCATGGATAGAGGCACTTTTATCATGGATAGAGGCACTTTTATGATGGATAGATGCACTTTTATGATGGATAGATGCACTTTTATGATGGATAGATGCACTGAGGCACTTTTATCATGGATAGAGGCACTTTTATCATGGATAGATGCACTTTTATGATGGATAGATGCACTTTTATCATATATAGAGGCACTTTTATCATGGATAGAGGCACTTTTATCATGGATAGAGGCACTTTTATCATGTATAGAGGCACTTTTATGGACTTCAAAACAGAAACAGCCATTCACTGCCATTATATAGCTTGGAAGAGCCAGGACCTTTTTTTAATTTAACTCCGATTGTATTCGCCTGAAAGAAGAATATCATATACACCTACTGTAGGATGGCTTGAGGGTGAGTAAATCATGGGCTAATTTTCATTTTTGGGTGAACTATCCCTTTAACTTAACTAAGGCCTAATCCTGTTTTCAAATCTTCTCTATTCATTCAATTCCTGACATATTGTGACAATGTGGTGTAATAAAATAAATAAACTAACTATATTTGGAACATTTGTTTTGCATCAAAAACAAAGGTTTAATTATCTGAGCTGGATTCGGTCTCTTTCACGTGCCTTACCGTTTAGTAGTCCTCATTTATTACAATGCTTTCCTGTTATATAAAGCGAGTCGTTTAGAGTAGAGTCCAATTCTTAGCCAATATGTTATCGTATCCTCATTGCCATAAACCAATCTTTCACAACCATCTTGTTTTTGAATGCTATAGAGATGCTGCCCTTTTTTCTTTGTCAGGTCTCTCTCGTCACATTGACAGCTTTAATTATTAATCATTTGACTTGTGACTAGCTAAGCAGGCTCTCAAATATTGACAAATGTGCCATTTAATTAAAGTATCTTCTCATTACCCTCCACTCCAACTTAATGTTAAATAAATATTAAAAATAATGAAATGCACTAGACATGGACACTGAAGTATGTGTTTGTGCTTTAAGAGCTTTTACTGATCACCATCCCATCCTTTCTCCCATTCAAGACAAATTTACACTCAAAGGAGCTACAGATGCTTTTCCTGGGAATAAGACCACCAGTTTAATCAAAGAAAAGGAGTTCCTTATTACATTCAGAGATGCACAGGATAGAGTTCAGAAAAAAAGACAACAATAAAATGATGTTATGCGACCATTCTTGCAGAAAAACCGAAGCCTTTGGTAGTGACACAGCAAGATCTCTTCATAGCAAGGAGAGAAACCAGAGTAGTGTGTTTTCAGATGTGTTTTGCTCAGGATCTGGAGTCATATTTACCATAAAATATGTTTTGACATCATATCCTTTGGGACTAAGAAAAGCGGAAGTACAAATTTACACCGCATAACTTATATATACAAATTTTGTGTATAAATAAAAAAAAAGAAATACACAGAGCAACAATTTACAGTGTTTTTTTTTTCCTTGGAAACTTGTATAATGAACGGTCAGCTAAATGTTACCAGAGTACAGGATGATCTCCCTTTATAGTTTTGGTGAAGGAAAGCATAAAGTCATTGTCCCTGTGCCACTCAGAATGAGAAACAAATCCACACGATCATAAATAAAGACATCATTTGAGGAAGAAAACACTCATTTCAACTACTATTAAAAAAAAGTCTTTAAATAAATTAAAGAGGAGTAAAAAATACAGAGCTCCACTGCATCATTAGATTCTCGGCTGTTTAAAAGGCACCAGACAAGTGCATCCTGAACACAACATAATAAATACAGCACAAAGTGTCAAGGCAGACTCCACCAGTCACCGCCGTAGCCAGATGAAGAGAGATCACATACACACACACACATAGAAAAACACCACACACACACATCCTACGCGGGTCCGTCTCATGAAAATATGCCCTCACAAATCAAACAAATAAGAAATTATATTTTGCATAAAGAAAATCAAGCTTATTTTAAGAACTGTTGGCATTTTCATGAGAATTAAACACATTTCCTGTTGTGTGTCCAAATGTTTTACTTTTGATTACATAAAAAATTACTATAATGCAAAGTCATTCATTTTTCTTTTTTAAATCAGCATATAAAAGCAGTGAAGAAAAAAAACACACAACCATGATGTCTAATGACTTTACAATTTAAATAATACCTGTTTGTTTGCATTACAGTAATGAGAAATTGAGGTTTTAAATGTTCTTATCACAACGCTGATATGAATGGTCCTGTGTGCATTATTATGCAAAATATAATTTCTTTTGATTTCTGTGACCGGTTTAGTGAGATTCGCCCACACACACACACACACACTAAACATACACCAGGTCCCGGCTCTGCTTGGACGGGTCGACGGGCTCGTCCTCCTCCTCGTACTCCTCGCACTCGATGGGCTTGGGGCAGCTGTACGGGTGGCCGTTGTCGTCGAAGAAGCGGCGGAAGGTGAACTCGTAGAAGGCGTGCTCCGGGTGCTTGCCGTTCTTGAACCAGCGGTTGAGTGTGTCGTTGTGGTTGCTGTCGGCGTCGTCGCTCCAGAGTTTGTCAGGGTCCACGGGGTCAAAGTTGGAGGTGTCGGTGCAGTGTGTGATTTTAGGGATGTAAGGCGCGTGGTGTTGCTGCCGCAGATCCGTGGAGAAGTCGATGCTCTTGAAGAAAGGCTGGGCTTTAATCTCATCGGCTCCGTTCTTCCCGAGCCGGTCGTCCGGGCCGCGGCAGAGCTTCAGGATCAGGGCGGTGGCCTCGGGACTCAGCTTGGCCTGCGGCGGGATGTGGAGCGATGTCTGCCAGTTTATCACCTGAGGCGGACACACACACACACACTCAATCACCTGATCATTATACGAATCAACTATGTGTTCATGAGCAAACATAGACCACATACACTGCCCGGCCAAAAAAAAACGTTTCTATTAACTGATGTTATGCGACTAAAACTTACATTTTTCCTCTCGCGATCAGTAAAGTCATTCCAAAAATCATGGCAACGGACGTTGATGGGTTTATATACTATATCCCAGCCACTGCTCTGGCCATTATTATTAATGGAAGGAGATGTATGTGTGTTTTCCAAGCATTAATGGTAAGGAACGACCCTTATTATACTTGTGAGCGGCTCATATGAGGAGTTTCTGGGTGTTTCTCCCTCAGATCTGCTGCGAGGTCTTGATTGTGGCATTTATTTGAGGTTTAGAATCCATTATTCCTGTAATTATTTTGTCTATTATGAAATTAATAAAGAACTCTGTCTCGTATTCTGTCCAAACACACCGCGTCGTCTACGTCAGGTGACCTGTAAATGCGCAAAAACTGTTTCCATTGCAGTTTTGCGAAATATTCGTTTTTTAAAATTGCCTGGAAAACCCCTCATGCAAACTTTTTTGCGATAAATGGGAGTTTTTGCGAAATTGACATGTTTCCATTGGGCGTATTTTCAATTCGCAATTTCAATTTGCGCAGTTTGAAGGGTAATGGAAACGCGGCTACTGTTTGGATTTAAATGGGTAAGTGCTTAAGAGTGTGTGACTGGATCATTATTGCAGTGATTATTATGTTATATGTTTGACATCAGTTCTTCTAACAGTAATTGATGGAGTGTGTAGCTTTTCATTTCTTAAACAACCATGTATGAAACACATCATGATCATATTCCAGGATGACAATGTCAAGATTCATCCGGCTCAGATTGTGAAAGAATGGTTGTGAGGAGCTTGAAGATGAAGAGTCATTTTCACACATGAGTTGATGCTCCTCTGAGTCCAGATCTTAAACTCAGTGAAAGTCTTCAGATGTTCTGGAGGAGACTTTACAGAGAGCTGGACTCTTGCATTGACAACACAAGATCTTCACCTAAGATTGATGCACCTCTTGATGGACATTAATGTTGTGATGCTACTTCCATCAAGAGCCTGAAGTGCATCAAGTTTTGGTGAAGATCTTGTTGACTTAAATGTGAAATCTTCTAATTAATGCCGCATATGTGCATTACAAAATTACAGAGCAAAATATATTCTCACCTTCATCTGGGTCTCGAGAGGAGTTGTTGCCAGAAAAGGAGGCTGACCGACTAACATCTCATAGAGGATAACACCCACACTCCACCAATCACAGAGCTGCGTGTAACCTAGGATTTAAAAAAAAAAAGTATAAAACGAAACAATCAATTCACTTTCATAAATTTAAAGGATAATGAAATCTCAAGTTTACAGCAGTGGAAAGTTCTGAGGTTTCAAAACACTTTCAAACACTACCGTGCGCTGATCATTGCAGCCAATCACAGACATATCCAATGAGTGCATGAACACAATGGCCAATCAGAGGCGTTTATGATTTTGCTCAACAGCAACAATTTTAAAATTTCAGTACCGACTTGGTAATGAAGTCGGTACTTTGTGACAACTCTAGTATATAAAGAATATCCAATGCTTTGGGAGTCGGCAGTCCTAAACCCATCAAGGTACCAGCACAGTAACACACTCTGCAAAACATCACCTAATTATCACTAC
The DNA here is from genome assembly GCA_022829025.1 of Squalius cephalus. Classification (NCBI taxonomy): domain Eukaryota; kingdom Metazoa; phylum Chordata; class Actinopteri; order Cypriniformes; family Leuciscidae; genus Squalius; species Squalius cephalus. Next base: position 37,804,512 of record CM040801.1, read on the forward strand.
CGACAAAATGCCAGAAAATATCGAGATCGTTTTTTTGTCAATATAGCACACCCATATCAAGCATAAAAAGTGCTCAATACACAAGGTATATTATTATTCCCAAATCAGGAGTAGGTGTTTGTACACACTAGGGCTGGACACTGACACACGTTTCACGATTCGATTCAGTATCGATTAACTGAAGCCTGTCAGGTACAGTACATGGCCAAAATCATTGTTAACTATACAGGGAATTTCTACTCTTATATTTCTACTCAATATAAACATTTAAATAGTGGTTTGTTTGTCATAAAAACATGACAGATATATTCACACACATTATTATTATTATTATAATAATACTGAAGAACAGGTTAAGTAGAAATACAACTAATATGCAATATAGTGCATATATTTATCAAAATGCTCCTATTAAGGAGTTTTTGGACGTTGAATGGCTTTTCTGAGGTAAATTTAACATTATGAGACATTGTTTACAAGCTGTTTTATTGACGTCTATCTGCGGTTGAAACACGCATTTCAGTAAGTTGTACTGTATCTTTCAACATACCTTCTGATGTTCATTCATGTTAATTTCATGCTGTAACTAGTAGTAAAGCAGAAGAGATGATATATATGATCTGCCACATTAAAGGGAGCCAAAATGGTATTTATTGTTTGAATTTCAGAATAAAATTGACAGAATTTGAAAGATGAGACGGTTTCGTATCAGAACAAGTAACAAAGCTTATTGTGATTTATTAGATGGGAGGGACGTAACGAAGCACAGACTGAAAGATCAATTCTTGGGATCTAAGAATCAATTTCGGTTCGTCAAAATAAGAATCCATCAAAATCAAGAAATGGATATTTTTGTACACGCGGACATGTTGTGGCGTACACACCTGTGCGCAGCAGGACCTCGGGGGCGATGTAATTGGGCGTGCCCACCAGCGAGTGAGCCAAGCAGCGCTGATGCTGACGGGCGGCTCTGCGCTCCAGCGGCTTCAGTCGGTCCCCACAGCGGCAGCTGGCAGGATCTTCCCACTCCTTACTGAAGTCCATGCTGTCCTGCCGCACATGATCACCTGACAACACACAGACACACCGAGTTCAACATCATTCAATATTCAATAGTGAACAATACAGATAGGGTCCATAAATATTGACAGAGTCACGTTGATGTGATGGTAAAAAGTGTGTGTTCTGTATCAGAATGTCAGTCAGACCTGAATGTGATTTTGCAGTGGTTTGTAGACGACTACTTCCCACTAGGGATGGCGAAAACTAAAAATTTTCTTGACCGACAACCGAGCCTCATTAGCCGGTTGAAACCGGTTAACCGATTAGTTTAAAATATAGGGCTGTGCGCATGAGCAATAGTCACATCGCCGGAACATGCGATGTGAAGGGTAGTAGCAGCACCCATGGTGTATTAAGAGAATGATATTTCGTACTAAAAAGAAAGTCAAAATCAGCTATTTGGGACTATTTCGTCTACAAAAAGGAGGATGTTGACTGGAGTGTTATAAAGTTGTGGATGGTTGTCTTTTTTAAAAAGTCTTTTGTCTTTTATTTTTCGTGTTCGCATTTATGAGGAAAAAACAATTTTACGTGACAGTTCTCCATTACGGACGCGACCGCTCAAAGCGGCACTAAAAGACTGCTTTAAAACTTTCACAGAGACCTCAAACAGAAAGCACAAAGCCTTTCTTTAAAACGAATTTCGTTTTGTATTAATTGTATCTTAATTTTAATCGGCGTTTCATTATCCAATTTTCTCGATTTAATAAAAAAAAGTAAATATAGCAGATAGATATCACGACACGGAGGCGCCAGCGCCTGAACTGGAGCTAACATTAAGCTATCATCCATAAACCGAAACTCAACGTATAAGGTAGCTTACTCGTCTCACACACCTAAAAAAAATAGAAATATATCTATTATCTACAGAAATCTCTACTTTTAAACAGAACCATTCAAAACAAAATAAAACGATTTAATCCGTGAAATGTGTATTTCTCTCCGGCGCGTTCACTACTGCGAAGATCGCGAGTCAGATTTCATCTTTGCAGCCGACACAGAAAACACTTGTTTATTAATAGATAATTAAAATGTCTCATCGCAATATTTTACATATTCATAATCATTACTTTTGCTGGTTCTTTGTGACAGCTTTTAGGTGCCGTTTACATGAACGCGTCACTGCACCAGCACCGAAAACAGAGAGAGAGAGAGAGAGAGAGAGAGAGAGAGAGAGAGAGAGAGAGAGAGAATAAGATTTTTTTGTACTTATTTTGAGGAATGAACAAACAAACATCTGTTAAGAGCGCCGCCACGTTGGACTGCGTAGAACGTTCACCGAATTCTGACAGAAATATGTTCTAATTTTGGAATAAAATATTAAGTGACCTTTTTGTCACTTGTAATGAAGCTTGCTTATTAGTGAAATTATTAATATCATGGAATGGTAATTATTGACTTTAGCCTGGATTGATCATGACTCGCAATATATATCGTTGGGAAAAAACTATCGAAATGTAGGCTAATTTTTTCCCAATATCTAATATTTTCCCAATATTGTACAATATCGTGCCTGCAATTTCGCAACTCTGTCGCATCTCTCTGCCGCTCTGCCTCCCGCTTTGGCTACCTTTCTCACCCGAAGAGGCTTGCGGGTGTCGCGTTTTAAGGTGATCATAGTTGATGTGTTACTACTGTATTTAAGCACTGTATCACACAAGTTGCAACTTACATCTGTGTCATTCTTTTTGGTGAAATGGTCCCACACACTTCTTTACACGCTTCATCCTGTCGTCTGCCCTGGCTCTAACCTCGAGTGTTTTAGCCTGTAGCCTTTACTTTTCGCAAACCTTGTGAGCGCGCGAACCCAAACGCTGTGACCTCGCGCCAAATGTTTTTATTGGTTTATTAAATACAAACAGGTGAGTTATGAAAAATTGAGTGTGAGGGATTTGTTCACTTCACACAAAAACATCTTGGAATGAGATGGCTAACTGTAGAAGAGTAAAGTCCACTGTCTATAATAGCCTAATTTAGAGATCACTTTTTTTTTTTTTTTAACCGACTACCGACAACGTTGATACGGTCAACCATCGGTCAAACGGTCATCGGTTAACATCCCTACTTCCCACTGAAACCCACTGTTCAGGAGGCTTTTCGAGGCTGAAGCACTGGTGACAGTTCTTTCAAATCTTTCATTATTTGCAATTGTAATATTTTTGTAAACGTCATTACATTAAAGGCACACTGTAATTTTTCACTGCTAGAGGACGCTTATTAAAAACAAAGGCATAGCTTGATGAGAGCAGTGGAGTGCCGCAGACGACCTCTTCCGGTCATATATGTGGGGTAACGGTTTAGAAACATTTGAGAGTGTTGAAAGTTGTTATAATGCTACTCTGTGCGTTCGCTACTATATGAGACACATGTTGCACACTGCAGTGAGCTAGATCAATATTAGGTATGGTAAAACATGGTACTCGCGGTAAATCAAGAAAACGAGATTTAAACAGTAAGACCAACAGTGTTGAGGTATATAACAATTAGTTTTCGGTCTATAAATGTATCCAAACAGTTGTTCCCTTGTCTAATAAAACACAAAATATATTAAAGCGTCTGGTGTTGCCATGGTTTCTACTAAAAACCGGAAACCGAGGGTAACGCGGGTATGATCATTGATAGGCGACGCACAGACATGTTTCGTGTCCTGGTTAAAATTGCTTATTTCTCTGGATTTAAACATTCTTGGAAACATTTGGGATAATGTAAGTACACGAGTAAAAAATATATATAACATTGTTCAAATGGTTTTTGGACATTCTAATCCAAAAATCTTACATAGTGTGTCTTAAAGCATATCGCATTAAATTACTGGCATACGACATTACCTACAACAGTAGCCTAAACCACCGACAAAGTAACTTTTGGCATAAAAATAGTTCTAATGGCACAAAATCATGGGGTCAAGTCATCAAAAATAAGTTGTTGTTGGGCTCACCGCTTTGGTAGTATTTGGAGTCGTGAGTCCACCGGAAGCCAGTGCACAGGCCAAAGTCAGTCAGTTTGATGTGTCCATCACGATCAATCAGGATGTTGTCGGGTTTGATGTCTCGATGGATAAAACCCATTTTGTGGACGCTTTCCACAGCACAGGTGAGCTCTGCGATGTAAAACTGAGCCAAGTCCTCTTGGAAAATGCCCATTCTGATCAAAAGACTCATCATGTCCCCGCCAGGGATGTAGTCCATGACAAAATACAAGTTATCTTTATCCTGGAAGGAGTAGTACAAGCGGACGACCCACTCGTTATCTGCCTCAGCGAGAATGTCCCGCTCGGCTTTCACATGGGCCACCTGGTTTCTCAACAGGACGTCTTTTTTACGGAGGGTCTTCATGGCGTACAGCGCTCCCGTGTCCACTTTCCGAGCCAAACACACTTCTCCAAACGCCCCAATTCCCAGAGTCTTGATCTTATCAAACATGGATTTGTCCATTTTGGCGCGCTTGAGGCGGATGTAGTTGGATTCCTTCTGGGACAGCATCATGCGCATCTGTTCCTGTGCGTCGCCCGAAAGCCCCACCTGAACACACAACACACACGGTTACAACAGCCCTCACTTGTACATAAACACAGGCAAACTTGCTCACACAACTCACAAAGACACAGATTAGCTAAACTTCTGAAATCATTTCAGACAATATATTATACAATATTCACCATCACAACATTGGCAGGCAGCGTCCAGCACTGAGAAACAGCAAAGCATGCAATGCACAGGGTTTCCTACAGTGATCTAAACTATTGTTTACTACTGAAGTAGGGGTGTAATGATACACTCATGTCACGATTCGATCACGCTACTGAACTCACGATACGATCGCGATATTTTGAGCCAAAATAAAGAGGTTTTTATTATTATTATTAAAAACATATATTATTTTATTATTATCAGGACCCACAAATATTATCCCCATTGCATTATATTCATTATAGGCTAGTAGTTTAATGTAGTAATGAAACTCTGTAAACTTGCACTCGCGCTTTCAATGCAGGCATTTGTTGGATCTCTTACACAGACAAGCCGTGCTTGTTTACTACAGTTTGTGTGTCGTTGTAAATCTGTTCATCATATCAAAGCCACCGTGTCTCTTCAGAAGACTTAGATTTGGATTAAACCACTCGATTGATTATTCTTATGATGCCTTTAGGACATTTATTGGATCTTTTAAGTTTTAGAGGAACTGACTTTAAATGGATGGACATACAGTTCTCAGATATCATAAAAACAATTGTGTTTGGAAGTTAAAAGAAAATCTTATTGGTTTGAAATGACATGATGGTGAAAACATGACAGAATTAAAACAATTTAGACGAACTATGCCTTTAAATACAGTAAGCTGAGTCTCGGATAAACCTATTTTTCGTCGCATTTATCGATATCTTGATATAATGATGTATCGGTACACCCCTATTTTAGTCATACATTGTTCTTGCACAACTAGGACATGCAAATGTAACCTGACTTTGCAATGTCACTTGAATTTCAACTGAAATCCACCTGGATATCCCTGCATGCTTTTTTATCAGATCACATGTATCTCATCAACTATAATTGCATGCTCTTTACTGCAAGAACCTTGTTTTCTGTTATTCAATCCATTTAGATTTCCATTCATATTTTGGGGTCAGATTTTCAACTGGTGAAATTTCGGTGCACCGAAAAATACTTTCCATTATACATGCATGTAAATTTGGACCTGAAAATATTAATGTTACAAAAAAAGCCTCATAGACATGTTATAAATCAACCCTGTTGAACATTTAAATAATGCTGTGTTGGTATTTGTTGTAAATCTGTGTTGGTATGAAAATTGGTATTTTACTGAAATGCTAGATCATAACCCTACACTGGAACACAAAACAATAGTTCAACTAAAAAAAAATAACGAGCAGCCAGGTAGCAGCAATTAAAAATGCACAGTGTGAGGTGGGTTATGAAACATGCAGATTTAGATATATGTCTTTCATTCTACCCAATCCATCACCCCTCAATCACCCCTCAATCAGCGCAGAAAATGTGAAAACACTGGATGGATCCCATGTGGGAGTAGATGTGAGCTTAAATCAGAAATGCAGGAAACCCTTAAGATCATAGCTCCGTTCTAAAACCCAGTGAACTGTCTAAAGAGTTAGCTATCCTAACCATCACTAAACCTCCTAAGTAGCCATCTGAAATGAGGAAGCAACTCTGTGTGTCATACAAATAGCAGTCACATAAGAAAAACAACTTTTAAGGTGACTGAATGTTGCTTTTGTGTGAATAAATATTAAGCAAATATTAGGTGATTGCATTCTCTGCAACAGACACCAAACATTTTTGCTGAAAAGTTTAGCCAATTATATGTCCATTACGCTTCATGCCTTTTCAACATAAAGGCTATGATGCTAGGTGATGACGTAGGCAGCTCAGTAGAGCTTTAGAACAGAGCTCATGAAAACATATTTAAGGAAAAGACTCATTCACTCATGCCGTCCAACTGACAGGGTCTTACTTTACCACACACTGAGTGACGCCTACTCCAGAAGAAACCTTTAAACTATGAAAACCAGTTGATCAGACAAAGAAAAGACGAGAGAAGGCGGCTTACAGAGGAGATCCACAAACTGAAAGATATGACAGACAGAGAAAGAGAATAAAAAGGCAGGAAAAACGAAGGGGAAAAAGATGTGAAAGTTAGAGTCAACAGTAGAGTAAAGGGAGCAGAGAGCATTGTGGGAGGTGGAGAAAGGCATGCTGACCCGCTGCATCTCGCTCTCCAGCTGCTTCTTCCTTCGGTGTCTCTGCTGGTGGTTCTTCAGGACGTTCTCCACGTGCTGCTCCATGAAGAACTTGAAAGCCTGCGGCGAGTACATGGGAACTCTGCTTTCCCCTTTGCGCTCCTCGTCCCGCTTGAGACGGCGCACCGGCACGGGAGAGGTGGTGATGAGCTTCTTCTCGCGCTCCTCTGAGGCCTCGGGACTCTTCTCGCCGGAGCAGTTGCTGCTGTCCGTGTCGGTGTCGTGCTCCGGCCCGTCCTCCTCTCTGCTGCTGGGTTTGGGCGTGGGGTTGGGGTCGTACCCTGGAGGCGGCGGCGGCTGCTGCTGAAGCAGGTGTTTGGGATAGGGCGGCGGTGGGCCCTGGTAGCTGGGCACTTCTGCGCTCGGCTCCTGATACGCAGCGGGCGGCTGCTGAAGCCAAGGCGGGTGCGTAGGGGCGACGGCCGTGTGCAGCTCTGGCTTCTGCACACGCATGCTCTTCACCGGCTGCAGGACGGGCGCCTGTGTGATGGTGGTGACGGTCGTGGCGGAGGGCTGAGAGCTGGGCACAGAGGTGCACTGACGCCCGCTGGTGAAGGAGTTGGAGCGGCCCGGCGCGCTGTGGGGCCATGATGGAGGAGCGTCCTGATTGGGCGAAGTCTGAGGTCTGACCTGGGGAAGCCCTCCAAGGTTGTACATATCAAGGTTGTGGCTATTGCGGTTGGGCACCAGCATGCTTGAGGGGAGGTTGTTTCCGTTCGAGGGTGTGGAAAGCGCGCTGGATTGCATCTGCTGGGCCGTGGGACTCTGTCTGTTGGACTGGTGCATTGGATACGGAGGAGGCGGCGGCTGCCTGTTATTAATGCCCATGTATTCCCCTTGCATGGCACCATTTTGAGGCCAGGATGGGGGGAAGGTGAACTTGTTGCCACCGGAGTTTTGCATGATGATGGGCTGCCGACCCACAGGCACTGGACTGAGCCCTCGTTGATTCTGGGACGGAGGGTTTATGTAGCCGTCGGGTCGGGGCCCCTGAGGCACAGGAGAGATCCGGGGCACCAGGTAATCCAAGTTCCCAGAATACCGCTTGGTTGAGGGATTGGAGTCCCACGAGGAGGGAGGAGGAGTGATGCTACGCACCTGTCGAGGGTTCACTCGTTGGCCGCTGGCTGCAGCAGAGAGGTTTTGAGGAAAGGTGGCGGGCCGTGAGAGGTCACTTTGAGGTCCAGGGCTGCTGGGACGGTAAATCATGCCATCGCTCATTAGAGCACTGTGTCGCTGTGGGGCCAGTGATTCCTTTGAACCCTTCCAGCTTTGGCGCCGCAACACTGTCTGTTGAATTTGGGATGGACCTAGAAAAGAAACATCCATACATTACAACAATACTATCAGGAGTCTGTGCAGAACTTTCAGAAGCACAGTTAACAAGACTATAAGGGCCCGAGAGAAATCAAAACCTGGGCATATTAAGGTGCCTTTACACTGACTGATCGTCTGAGCTGCACGATATGCACACTCATCAACCGCTGGGCGAATTTTGGTGAATTACCTTAAATCAACCATTCACAATGAAAATGAATTACTAGGTCTAGGTCTAGGTCTGGGTAATGACACAATTCAATTCAATTCCGCTTTATGAGTCAAAATCTGCTGACGGGTAATTAAATGTAACGTAGAAATTTATCATCTTTTACTGGAAAATTAAACAACATTTTAATCAAACTTTGATAATCGCCTTAAATCTTTTAGACAACTGAGAAGATAGTGATCAAACTACATTTTATAAAGATCACCTATCAAGTTTCTCAATCCTACATTAGCATATGAGTCAAATTGGACGACTACAGGGACTCATCAAGATCACTCATTTAAGGCGAGACACGGCAGGCAAAAACTTTTTTTTTTTTTTTACTGGTCAATTTTGAGATTTTTGGATATTTCTCTTCAATAACATGTCTTCTTTCAGACTTGTGGTGAAAAAAACATCCGAAATACACATTTAGGTCTTTATTTTACTACACTTCATCTGTTTGCGTCTGTAGATTTCTCATAAATTCAACAAAAGTTGGCGTAGTAAATCCTCCCGCTGCTCCGCGATCTCTGCCATAGGGCTGTCAAAATTGCTCAAAAATGACGTTCGAATATTCCCTCTAAAAAACACACGAATATTCGAACTATTCGAACATCTGGTTGCGCATTTTGTCAATGACGCGCATTACGTCAATAACAGGACAAATTAATACAAAGAGACATAACTACTTGTATAGGTAGTTAATTTAAGTTTAAACATATTTGACAATGTATTACCAACACAAAACCAAGTAAATAAACTAATGGCCAAGACCGCAGACCTCACTCTCTCTCTCTCTCTCTCTCTCTCTCTCTCTCTCTCTCTCTCTCTCTCTCTCTCTCTCTCTCTCGCGCGCTCACGCTCTCTCTGCGCATAACGGTTTAAATTAACAACAATAAGCACATGTTGAGTGCTGATCAAGAGTTTTGTGCAAGCAATTTAAGGTCGCGACTCTTGTCACAAATATAGCAGGCTTCATTCAGTGATTGAAACAAATGTATTAACATTAATTGAAGTTTTACAGTATAGAACCGACATTGAACGCTCCGAGCGAGCTGTGCTGTGCATAGAACTTTTCTGTTTAAAGTTAAATAAAATGAGGCACGCAATGTTCATAAAAAATAAAGTGCTATTAAAAAAGAAAAAGGCTACTTACATTCTTGGTGCTTGTATTAAAAAAAGGAAAAACTGACTGCAATTTATTCCATTGTCTTTTTAGTGCACTGTCAACTTTCAGCAGTGACGCTGTGCTAGACAGTGCGACTCGTGTGACCTGTCCCTCAGGCAGCGCGCGCGCCCACTCGCAAAGCAGACAGCCGCGCCTCTGCTTCCGCGGGCGTGTTTTTCCATATTCGAAATTCACATTCGAAATTTCGAATATTAATTTTCACGTTCGAATTTCTGTTTTTTAAAACTATTCGAATATATATTCGAATTTAGAATATTCGTTGACAGCCCTACTCTGCCATCACCCTGTCATCACACACACCGCTGGAAAGCTCTCTCTCTCCTGTACAATGCTGTCGGATCCAAATATGGTCATTTCCTTTTTATCAGCAACCAATCGTGAAAGTTCAACCAATCTTTAAAGCCCGTTTTCTCAAAATGACTTTTCTCTCCGAAATCTCCACTTCAGTAGCGCCTATATACACCAAACTTTCCAGTCTTGTACCAAGTTATATTATGAAGACATTTACAGAGGGATTTGTAAATATATTATTCCTAGCCTGATTTATATAACATTTTATTCCAAAAAACATGGCGAAAATCATTTTTAAGGCTATTGACAGTATATTCTGATTTACAGGATAACAAAAGTAGATATCCATAAATCCCTCTGTAATGTTTTCCCATCTAATATGTGAACACAATGAAAAAATAATTTTTAACCTGGCTTTATCCAATACTCAGATTTCGCTTTTTTTTTAATATATGCAAATTAGCGCATATTTCATTAGATATAGCCTAATTTGCATATTTAAACATTAAATTACAGAAAACTTGTAATACATTTTTTTCTCATCTTAAAGTAGGTAATCAACTGGGAAAGTTTCATGGTGATATCAGCTAGTTAAATTTACCCTATTCACCTGTAGTGTCTCGCCTTAACAGTTAATCGACTGTTCATCTACTTTTGACTGATATATCAAACTGGAAGTGTGTCTTAGTGGTGTTAGGTACCTGTTTGCTTTATCCCCGTGTTCACAGGACGTGCGGCGGCGGCTGTTATCTGCTCCCTCGCAGGCTCCTGGAAGTTCATCCTGCTGATGTACTCGATGGCTGCCTCCACACTACGACTGTTCGTCTGCTTCAGCGCACGCACCACCATCTCCTGTACAAACACACAGATGATGAGTGACATCCAGACTTACCATATACATTTATAAAGAACTGACATTCACAATGCATCTGAAGACATGGTATTCATATTCATTATTGTTGTCCATAACACTTTGAGCCTTTTATCTAAGGAAATAAGGTAGGCAATTCAAATACAATATTGTTTTACTACTACTAATGAGAATCAATGTAACATTGGCACTCATGAAATGCCAAAAGGGGAAACAAGTTGCACTGGTATCTCTGAGCTCACAGTTCAAAGCTGCGAACACAGATCGCTCCTGGACATTACATTTGCATTTGTGCGATATTGTTTTATTATTTCATGGCTCTCTAGAGCACTAAATTGTGATTGGTCATGGCATTCTGCGGTCAGATATTTGTGCATATAAAGCTGTCCCAGGCAACTGCATTCCCTCAGAGCTGTGCTTGTTTCACGTCACATAATAAACTAATTTTGTGCACAAATCACTATTTCATGACCTTGTATTTTTAATTGTTTGGCAAGCACAACCATGTAATAATTGTGAAGCAGCAGACTGTATGTTATCCCACTGAGTCCTGATCATCACCCTGTCGCCTTTGGCTTTATATATATACAGTGCAGGTCAAAAGTTTGGACACATTACTATTTTTAATAGTTTTTGAAAGAAGTTTCTTCTGCTCATCAAGCCTGCATTTATTTGATCAAAAATACAGAAAAAAAATGTAATATTGTGATATATTATTACAATTTAAAATAATTGGTTTTCAATTTATTATACTTTAAATGATCATTTATTTCTGTGATGCAAAGCTGAATTTTCAGGATCATTACTCCAGTCTATCACATGATCCTTTAGAAATCACTCTAATATGATGATTCATAATCAAAGTTGGAAACAGTTCTGCTGCTTAATATTTTTTCATAACCTGTGATACTTTTTTAGGATACTTTGATGAATAAAAAGTAAAAAACAGAGAAAAAATTTGCTTTTTTTTTTTTTGCTTTTTTTGAAATAAATCAATACTTTTATTCAGCAAGGATGTGTTAAATTGATAAAAAGTGATAGTAAAGAAGATTTATATTATTAGAAGACATTTTTTTATTTTGAATAAATGCAGTTCTTTTTAACCTTTTCTTCATCAAATATATCAGGCAGCAGAACTGTGTCCAACACTCATAATAAATCAGAATATTAGAGTGATTTCTAAAGGATCATGTGATCGACTGGATGTCACATGTGACACTGAAGACTGGAGTAATGATGCTGAAAATTCAGCTTTGCATCACAGGAATAAATTATAATTTAAAGTATATTCAAATAGACAACTATTATTTTAAGTTGTAATAATATATCACAATATTACTGTTTTTTTTCTGTATTTTTGATCAAATAAACGCAGCCTTGATAAGCATTAGAGACTTCTTTCACAAATATAAAAAAATCGTAATGTTTCCAAACTTTTGACCTGTACTGTACTGTATAAATATATATAAAAATGAACTAAATTAATAACTTTTTTACAACACAAATGAACCATCACTAAACTTAAGCTGGACTGTGACGCTATTTTCTTCTGGAAACAAACTTTGTTGCATTATCTTCCTGTTATCTCTATAAAGCTGCTTTGAAACAATCTGTAAATATATAAATAAAGGTGACTTGACTTCTTGACTTGTCTGGGTCTCTGACTGTACATTATCGTTATTAAAGTATACTGAAGCCTTTTCTGTCTGCCTGTACAACCAGAGTAAGAGACCAAAATCTGTTTTCTCAATCTGTGTGCATATTCATCTATTTCACCAGGAATGCAGAGCGATTCATCTTATTGGAAAACACTAAAATATGTACATCACACACCCACATTGTTGTTAGTGAGCATGAGAGTGACACGTTGAGCTCGCTTCTTCAACCAGAGCTGGTCTGGCAACATACCGTGACTGTCATTCCTCAAATAAGCGAAATTATAAAGTGACAGGAGAGAACATTCCTGGCACAAATGATTTTGATATGACGCATATGAGGGAAAGAAGAGTAAACGAACTTCTCATCTCAGTACGTTCAACCCCGACCAAATCCAGCATTACCTCATCAAAGCCCGCGTCCTGCAGCACCTGCAACATGTGCTTGTTGATGTCTGTGGTGTGTCCACTGGAGGTAGTTTCATTAAAAGCAAAGGGCATGAGTGATTTGCGGATCTCCTGCAGGGCTCGGTGGTGGTGGGGGTTCCTGGGGTTGGTGCTGCGCCCCTGTTGTCTGGGATCGTCCAGCGGCCCCTTCCCGGCGCTCCCGTCGGCCTTGGGAGCATCCGAGGGCCGGGAGAGGTTCCTCAGGCTCTCTCGGATCTCCTGCAGCATCTGTTGACTGTTGCCACTGTAGTTGCTCGCAGGGAACGTCTTGGGTCGCATCTGTCTGTATCCCTCGGGTTTCTCGCCCCTCTTCATGTAAACATACGTTAAGTGCCGAGGTGGTGAAGAGGCTTCCAGGTGGAAGAGTGGAACTGTCCAGATTTCAGTGTTTGTTTCACCTAAACACTAGAGAGATGTCGGCGTATCAGTAAGCATGCATTATAAACATCAATGTCAATTCAATTGCATAATTAAAGGGCTGGTTCACCTAAAAATGTACCAAAAAAAAGTGCATCCATCCATCATAAAAGTAATCCACACGACTCTGCGGGGGTTAATAAAGGCCTTCTGAAGCAAAACGATGCATTTGTGTAAGAAAATATCCATATTTATAACTTTATAAAGTCTAGTTTCGGTGGAAGAGTGACCTCTGACCTCTGAGTAGCGTAAGCTTAGCCTCTCGTGCTTCAAACAAACAGGGCTGGGTAACAAACTCAAGGTCCTCTGACAATTATCTTTAGAAATTCTCGTGTTAGACTGTGTGTTTTGTTTTGCTCTATCCTTAAAATCCAAAGTTTTAAATATGGATATATATATAAACGATGCGTTTGTGTAAGAAAATATCCATATTTATAACTTTATAAACTGTAATCACCGTCCACGAGAGAGTCTAGTTTCGGTGGAAGAGTGACCTCTGACCTCTGAGTAGTGTAAGCTTAGCCTCTCGTGCTTCAAACAAACAGGGCTGGGTAACAAACTCAAGGTCCTCTGACAATTATCTTTAGAAATTCTCGTTTTAGACTTCTAATTCGTGACCGGTGTTTTGTTTTGCTCTATTCCTTAAAATCTAAAGTTTTAAATATGGATATTTTTCTTACAAAAATGCATGGCTTTGCTTCAGAAGGCCTTTATTAACCCCTGGAGTCGTATGGATTACTTTTAAGATGGATGCACTTTTTAGGGGCTTCAAAAACAAATGGTACCATTCACTCCCATTATAAAGATTGAAACAGCTTTTTTTATATACATTTCCGATTGTGTTTGGCTGAAAGAAGATAGTCATATACTCCTAGGATGGCTTGAGGGTGAGTAAATCATGAGATCATTTTTGGGTGAACTAACTTAACCCTTTAATGCTTGTAACAGCTACATGGTGATCCTCATAAAAAGTAAAACAAGAAAATTAAGCCTAATTTACAAATATGTTTTTATAAAGCTTAATATCATGTGTTTCTTTCTATATTTAGATTTTACTTGAAGTTTTCAGTGATAATGATAGTTCAAGATCATATGACAACATTTTACTTTTGTGGTACATATCTAAAGCTCACCAGACCACAAATATGTAAGTTAAGACTATAAATAAAACGCCAATAGGAACCAGTGATTGTGATGATCACACAGATAAACAGGTTAAACAAAGTATGCGTCTGAAACCTAACTACAGCCTAGACAGCATCAGTGCCCAGAAACGATGGCCAGATGCTGTCTAGGTAGGGATCTCCACAGGTTTAGAAACACAGTCGTAGTGTCCAACAGATTCACACACTGCTAACCCAGTTAGCCCCTCACAGTATGTCACACGTTCACAAGAGTGTAGAGGTATTGCCACATAATGTCCTTGAAAAACCTTAAACATTATTTCTACCGTATAATGAGCATGTTACTGCTGATAAATCATTAATGAATCGGTACAACAGGTACCTGAGGCCTAAAGCTGAGGCGATAGCATAGTGCTACCATACACCGAATAAGAGCGAATTACCTTCACTTACCGCTTACTGAGGGCGCAACACCATGTTTGTACATGTATCGACCTCTGCGCACTGGGAAATCCTCATGAGTACCCGTTCTGCTGTGTCTGACAGGTACATGTATTTGTTGACGGACCGTCTGCTTCTCTTTGGTATTTGCTGTCGTCTTGAGTTGTTTTACAACGGCTGTCATGCGCGTTACAAGAGCCCGGATGTTGTGACACGCCCTCTCTGCAGAGCCCCGCCCTCTTTCCAGAGCCCCGCCCCCAGAGGAACCTGCACGAGACCACAGACCCTTCCTTCAGTGGGAATGATGAATGATGAATGATGAACGCAAGAGGTGCGTCAGCTGCCTTTGTGGACACAGTTTGTTACGTAATAAATTGAGCTCCTAGCCATTGTTCATGTCCATAATGTTTCCAGTCCCAGAGCAGCTCATCTATGGCTCTGCCCTATAATGGTAGTACATTCATTCTCAGAAAACAGTGCCATTTCTGACTGATTTATTTTTATTATTTTTTTATTTTCCATTTATGTTGTTTCATTTTGAAAATTTTCATTTAAAAAATGTCCAGCCTCAGGCCCAAATACTAACAGGACTGTAACTAACAAAAAGGAGCAGTTAAACTGTACCACCGGATGATGAATTGTACATTTTAAAGGGATTTGCTATAGTGGGATAAGTTTTTCTCAAATTCTTAGGATATTTCTTATTCAACAGTTCAAAACTGTTCATAAACATAGTAAAACAGATTTTTATTTTTTAATAAAGTAGCCTAGCAAAAAATGTTTTCAGACAACTTCATAAAATAAGTGTAAAATAACACTAATATCAAACTAATATCAACTTTTAGGTATTATTTTAAATGACCTGGCAAATCCAGTGAAACACGCACCAATGAAATGCACAAGAAGCTGCATTAAAGTAGAGTTTGTTATTGATTTATTGATTTTTAGGAGGTTCATACAAAAGGCCCTAATAAAAGTAAATTAGAAAAATCTTAGAAAAGGCACACATAAAAGAACCCAGTGGTCAGTGAACGATTTTCACAAGGTTATTGTTTAGGACTTAAATCATAAAGAAAACAATGTAGGCCTACTGAAAGGGAATACCCAGCTAACACATTTCTGAACGTTTTCCAAATGTTCAGTTTTGGTTTAAACGTTTGTTTAGTATGATGTTCCTGAAACATTCTTTCAACTTAATTTTTACTAACTCAACATTATTCACAGCCAAATCTTCTCTCCTCCTCCTCTTCCCTCACTGAGGCAGAAATATCTAAACTTCCCCTCTCCTGTCCTCTAGAAGATCCCATTCCTCAATGAAGCCCTGCGGATTGCGAAAGTTCTCCTGCTCCTGGATCCATTGACACTGTGAATCATCAGATCCTTTGGTCCACCTCATCACTGGGCATCACAAGAACTACACTGAATCCTATCTCACAGGTCTTTGGAGAGGGGAGGTATCCATAAGCCCTATTCGGACTGGATTAGTTTAACATGGAGAGGTTGGGTAACGTAATTATTACCAGAGCTTCTCAGGGATTTTAGTCACTGTGCCATCTCATTAATCATTACAGACTATGTCAGTAAACATTACGGCGACTTTTACTTTCTGGAAAAAGGTCCGGAAAAATTACCTCAGGTGACACTAATCCTGTGCGAATAGACCCGCTGTAAATATGTACGTAAATATTCCATCGTTTCCTGTTTTAAAGTACTTTTCCGTGTTTTTTCAAGTATGGAGGATCTTGAAAAAGCATTCAGTTGTGTTCTGGGCGGTGGAACAAGTCTGTGTCAAACCTCAAGTGTTTTCCACAGACCATTCAGATCACAAAGAAGGTCAAAAGCACTTGTTAGAGGCACGAAACATATTTTAGCTTTAGGTAAGTGCCTATTACCAACATAATCCAATCTGAATTGAATTAATACATCGTTCGACCAGACCTAACTGTTATAGAGCCCTATCATAGACCCGGGGCAATGCAGCGCCAGGCAAGTGTGTTTAGCTAGTTTCAGCCCGACGCAGTTATCATTTTCACGATCTGCGCCACGTTGTTTAAATAGCAAATGCATTGTCGCCCATCTGTTCGCCCATGGGCTGCTGGTCTGAAAACGAGGTGTGTTCTGGCGCATTGTTGGTGCGTTGCTATTTTGAGGAACTGAAATAGACTGAGACATTGAGCAACTGGAACCTGCTCTAAAGTCAATGGCGCAGTATTTATTTATTTTTGTTATTTAAAGAGCGCGTTAGTAATGTGCGCCTATAGATGGGTCAACAACGGACATACACTCTGTTTATATTACACACACAGGGACTCCCAGCACACAAACATGCCAAATTTTAAAAATAAAAGGATTACAATGTAAAAGATTAATATTGTGTATATAAAGATATGGTGGAATCCGGTTTGTCCCGGACGCGTTCAGTTTTTTCGCTTGCAACACTCTCAGAAATTAAAGTACATAATTGTACGTTTATGGGTACAATGGCTTGTCACTGGGGCTGTACCCTCAAGGATACAATATTGTACCTTAACCTTTAAAAGAAATGGTACATATATGCTATACACTCACCTAAAGGATTGTTAGGAACACCATACTAATACTGTGTTTGACCCCCTTTCGCCTTCAGAACTGCCTTAATTCTACGTGGCATTGATTCAACAAGGTGCTGAAAGCATTCTTTAGAAATGTTGGCCCATATTGATAGGATAGCATCTTGCAGTTGATGGAGATTTGTGGGATGCACATCCAGGGCACGAAGCTCCCGTTCCACCACATCCCAAAGATGCTCTATTGGGTTGAGATCTGGTGACTGTGGGGGCCATTTTAGTACAGTGAACTCATTGTCATGTTCAAGAAACCTATTTGAAATGATTCGAGCTTTGTGACATGGTGCATTATCCTGCTGGAAGTAGCCATCAGAGGATGGGTACATGGTGGTCATAAAGGGATGGACATGGTCAGAAACAATGCTCAGGTAGGCCGTGGCATTTAAACGATGCCCAATTGGCACTAAGGGGCCTAAAGTGTGCCAAGAAAACATCCCCCACACCATTACACCACCACCACCAGCCTGCACAGTGGTAACAAGGCATGATGGATCCATGTTCTCATTCTGTTTACGCCAAATTCTGACTCTACCATCTGAATGTCTCAACAGAAATCGAGACTCATCAGACCAGGCAACATTTTTCCAGTCTTCAACTGTCCAATTTTGGTGAGCTCGTGCAAATTGTAGCCTCTTTTTCCTATTTGTAGTGGAGATGAGTGGTACCCGGTGGGGTCTTCTGCTGTTGTAGCCCATCCGCCTCAAGGTTGTGCGTGTTGTGGCTTCACAAATGCTTTGCTGCATACCTCGGTTGTAACGAGTGGTTATTTCAGTCAAAGTTGCTCTTCTATCAGCTTGAATCAGTCGGCCCATTCTCCTCTGACCTCTAGCATCAACAAGGCATGTTCACCCACAGGACTGCCGCATACTGGATGTTTTTCCCTTTTCACACCATTCTTTGTAAACCCTAGAAATGGTTGTGCGTGAAAATCCCAGTAACTGAGCAGATTGTGAAATACTCAGACCGGCCCGTCTGGCACCAACAACCATGCCACGCTCAAAATTGCTTAAATCACCTTTCTTTCCCATTCTGACATTCGGTTTGGAGTTCAGGAGATTGTCTTGACCAGGACCACACCCCTAAATGCATTGAAGCAACTGCCATGTGATTGGTTGATTAGATAATTGCATTAATGAGAAATTGAACAGGTGTTCCTAATAATCCTTTAGGTGAGTGTATACCTTTTAATGCTTTTTGACCCTCAAAAAGGTACATATATGTACCTTGAGGTCCAATAAAAAGCCCTAGTGTAGATTGTACCTTGGGGGACAGAAATGGACTCCTACTGTACCCCATTTCAGACAGTGAAATTGGTTCCGATTGTTGGTCCCTTCCCACATAGCAACATTGTGACGTTGTGACTTTGTGGTCCAGTTCTGGTTTGTTTCTTTGCTCTTGGCTGACATGTGGCATTGCTATGGCCTGCTTGTGGCCCAGATCTGGCAAACAGGAGTGAGCCAGGAGTGTCATTGCTTGCCATGAGCTGCTTTTTTGAGGAAGTCCACCGCTGCATTGTCCTATTGAAGGAACAGACATAATCATGTAACGCTAAGCAGTTTTAAAGTGATTCTTAGAGATAATCTTAAAACATACCAAGTAAATATAAGAGGTCTATGAATTGAAAAGAATATGATACTCACCCCAGATTAAATTATGTTTTGAATAAGTCTAAGTAAAATTGAGGGACTAACCAATGCTCTCTTCCTGGTGAGCTGAGAACTGGGCTGAGTGTTTCTCTGAGCTCTCTGGTTCAGTTGTGGGGGCTTGATGGTTCTGGCTCCTCAGTTTAAGGATCAACTTGCACCTTGTTATCAACTTCCACGCATAGTTTCTTTTGTGGAGGGGGCTGACACACACACAGCTAGATTATACTGTTGGAGGAACAGACATAATCATGTAATGCAGGGAAGGCTAAATGCGTGCTTCTTATACTAAGTGTGTCAATATAATATAAAAGGATTTCAAAAAGAGAATCTAGAAAATAGTAGCATAGTTTCTTTTTACAGAAGTTTCTCTGTTTTCTCTTCCCAGTCACTGTTTTCATGTGAAACTCAAATTAACATTATTCACAGAATACAATTTTTTTTTTATATAGACAAACCATCTTAAAAATGTCTTGTCTTCTAGCCTGCTCATCCAAAGCCCCAACCGTTGGAGATCACCTTCACAATCCTGGCTAACAAGGGAACAAGCGTACCATGTATTATCAAGCAGCTGGACTGGCAGGACCATCGGGACAACTATGTGATGGTCCTCGAGTGGCCGTCGCCCTGTGAGAACTTGGTTAGTTTCTTGGAAGGCCACAGAGGCAGAGTTTAGTGTGCCACATCATGCACGGCTCACATGTGTTGTTGTGATGTGTTCATGGCTAAATAAAGTTGGGGAACTCTGTTGTGAGCAAAGACACCCTGCAGGTCAAGTTGATTGACTTTGGGCGTGGGGACATCATGAGGAATGTTGTATGGTATGCATTATCCCTCAAAGCTGAAAGAGAAAACATGCTTTGTTATTGCAGACTTACTTATGAGTCGCAATCCAGACACCATGGGGTGGTACTACCCTCCTGAGCACAGGATCAAGGGCAAGTGCCATGGGAAGTCTGCATTGGCGTGGTCTCTAGTGGTGTGGTGATATTTTTCATGATGCTGTGAGTGTGAGACCATTTTCCAACTTGCGATGATCTGCACAAGACCAACCTAAACCTCTGGTCAGAGCCTGGGTTGTCAAAATGTGAGATGTTCATCATGAGAAAAGAGGGTATTTTGGCATCTTATCAATCTGTCTCTATTTGTTGTTTTCCCCCTTTTTGATAGTTGTGAAAACTGAGTTTTTATTTAGCTATTTGAGCAAATGGGAACACAAAAAATATACATATTTAATGTAGTTGAAGTTATAGAAGTTTACCCAACTATGATGACTTCCTGAGACGTCGGAACCGGAGATGTGAAAGGGTCAATAGATTTAATGCAAAAACAACCCTTTGAAAAAAAGCCTCCTGATTTGTGATATGTGTTGTAATGCTGCCTTCACATGCTCTGGGAATCATCATAAATACGAGTTTCCAAGATAAAAATTGGACATGAACACCCTCTCAAGTCGTATTCTGACAAGAAGGATTGCTGTGACTGTATCATTCTTCATTCGTTTTTTCCACAACCGCTACATCACCTTGTCTTGTTGTTAAAGTATGAATATTTATATTTATGAATAATCATTTGTAGCGTAGGCCTATGTTTTACACACAGCAGAAATAACCTGTATTTGACAGAAATTACAGAATCGTTAGCAAGCTATAACTATAGCCTAGATATAGTGGATTTTTATGGTTTTCAGTGAATGAGAATCTTATATCATTTTGGCTTTAGATTTTCCTAATAAATGGGCAAGAATTAACCTGGTGTCCTCCATGATTCCTGTTATTTCCGACAACAAAGCACGACTTTGTGGATT
The DNA here is from genome assembly GCA_022829025.1 of Squalius cephalus. Taxonomy (NCBI): domain Eukaryota; kingdom Metazoa; phylum Chordata; class Actinopteri; order Cypriniformes; family Leuciscidae; genus Squalius; species Squalius cephalus. The sequence goes on from CM040801.1 coordinate 37,825,372, forward strand.
GCTTAGTTGGGGACATTAAATATTCAACAATATTATTGATCTGCCTGCATTGACACCATTATATGAGAACTGAACTGAGCTGGACGAGGACATCACTGTTCTCCAGAGTGGCTATATACATATAAATTAACAAAATTAATAACTTTTTATACAACAAAAATGAACCATCACTGAAGCTGGACTGTGACGCTATTTCCTTCTGGAAACAAACTTTGTTGAATTATTTTCCTGTTATCTCTGTAAAGCTGCTTTGAAACACTATACTGTAAAAAGCGCTATATAAATAAAGGTGATTTGACATTCAATTCATATTATCCATAATATTTACATACAAACAAGAAAAAGGTAATTTATAGGCCTATGTAAATTTATATTTGGGTTATTTTTAGAGGACAGATATGTTTTCAATAATAATCCTTTTTTGAAAACATTATTTAGTTTCAGAGATATACTGATGGCAGTTTTGTTATTTACAAAGGCTCTATGAACTGTCTAAGACCTTCCATCAAATATACATATCATGTGGGTACCACTAATGTCAACTTTTTGGACAGTTGTATAATACAATAATATTGTATAATAGTTGTATAATACAACTGTCCAAAAAGTTGACATTAGTGGTACCCACATGATATGTATATTTGATGGAAGGTCTTAGACAGTTGTTCATAAACAAATGGTCAATAATAAACAAATCACGTGAGGCAGCGTCAGTGTGAGCCACAGAGCGCCCCCTGCAGGGACTCAGCATCGCAACACAACTCTGCATTGACGGATGCTGACTCCAGCTCAGCGCCAGTGGAGACGACAGGTGCTTCGTGCTGTTCTAATGAAATGCGCAAAACGGCGATTCTTACGTCGTAAACTGACACTTTGAATCGCGAATATGATGTGAGAGAAAGCGTGCGATCGTTTCCACCGTGGGAAAGGAGCGTTTACAGCGCAACTATGCTTCATTCTGCGCTTCATCATCATGTCCAGCGAGCGCTCATCTGTTCTCTTCTTCTCTGCGTGACGAGGACGGTCCTGATGACGCGCTCCTCCTCTCCAACATCTGAGCTCAAATCCCAAATATCGGGCGTGGAGGAACTGCTAGAGGAGTTCCGCAAGCAGCTCCAGCAGGACGAGCCGGGCCCGAGAGGGGGTGAGGGGGACGGGGACCGCTGCGTCGGGGGCTTTCAGGCGCAGGAGGAGCGCATCATCCGCGCCAGCGCGTCCATCGAGCAGGGCGGCGCGTTCCTGTCCGCGCCGCAGCGCGTGTTCAGCTGGAGGGACTGCGTGCACGCGTGCTGCGCGCTCCCGCACTGCACTGACGCCATCATCCAGGAGGAGCTCACGCAGCCGGACGGCAGTCTGCGCTGTTACCTGTTCAACTGCACCTACGGAGGCAGGAGTGTGTGCTCGTTCTCCTTCCAGCCGGGCTTCAGCACCTACAGCCGGGCAGACAACAGCAGCAGAACCCGCGAGCCCGCGGGGGGAGACCCCTCTACTGCACCGGGCCGTCCCGACACTGCAGCCGGGGGGAGACCCGCTTATGGGATCGGGGAGGAGGAGTCCCTGATGGAGGGTGGGTTTCTCCGGTTGTAGTGAATGTATAAGGGGAAAAAAATAGACGAGATTTCCACAAAAATATGAGACAGCACAACTGTTTTCAGCATAATAATCAGCCTATAATAGCAAAGTTTCTTTAGCAGTCAGTTTCTGAAGGATCATGTCATGTGACACTGAAGACTGAAGATATAATGGTAACACTTTACATTAAGGTTCATTAGTTAACTACCTTAGTTAACATGAACTAAGAATGAACAGTACTTCTACAGCATTTATTAATCTTAATTAAATTATAACATTTACTAATACATTATTAAAATCAAAGGTTGTATTGTTAACATTAGTTAATGCACTGTGAACTAACATAAATGATAAACAGCTGTATTTTTATTAACTAACATTAATAAATTCTGTAACAAATATATTGCTCATTGTTAGTTAATACTTTAACTAATGTTAACTAATGAAACTTATAGTAAAGCATTACCAATATAATTTTCCCAATTAGTAGGTGAGAATAAACCTAGTGTCATCCATGATTCCTGTTATTACCGACAACAAAAGCACTTGAATGTGATGGAGAAAAATCCTGGAATGTTTTCCTCAAAAACCTTCATTTCTTTTCGACTGAAGAAAGAAAGACATGAATATCTTGGATGACGTGGGGAGAGTAAATGATCAGGAAATTTTAATTCTAAAGTGAACTAATCCTTTAAGATTAAAAACATAAATCTGTGTACAAAACACGTGATTTTCCTGGGTTTGGGTCCCACAGGTTTGGACGAGCCGCCCCGCAGTGATGCGGGTCAGGATCTGGTGGTCCAGCTGCCGACGGACTGGGCGGTGCTGGACGGCAGAGACAGCACCGATGATCATGACATCTTACATTATGACTGGGCTCTTGTGAAAGGAGACCCCTCCGTTAAAATGAAGGTAAACCGGTCACAGTCAGTCATCTCTCAAAGTTTAACACTCAGCATTGCTCTGTGTGAACATCCTGACCAGTCGGACTTAGCAACGTTTGAGAAAACCCTTGCTGCACTATTGGTTTGTACCATAGACTTTAAAAAAATATGGACGACGCCCCTTCGCTCTCTTCCATTGGTGAGAACTGAAGCCGCCAGTGTCCCGATATGGCGCTGACATCTTGGGGTTTGAGTCAGGCGATCTCGGGACCAGACCTGCGCAGTCGTGAGCAGGAAGTAAAGCGCCGAAATCAAGGCTCCGCCCTCACTCTCGGTGTGAAATAATTAATTATAGAAATTTAGATATTAAATTTAAAGCTCCAATCTCCTCAGTCCTCCGAAGATCCCGAAAAAAAGTCAGTTGGTGCTTCAGTGACTACTTCGCTCAGAGAACCTGTCAATCACAGCTGTCAATCATGACGTCACACCAGCGTTTTTATAGCAGCAAATAACTAACTAAAAACAAACTTATTTTAAAAACAAACACTTCAAATGTGTCATTCACTAAATGACAGAAACCACCTTCGGAAAAAAGATATTTGAAGTGTAATTTAATAGTTTAGTTGGTCTCAAGTCCCGTTGAATAACACGGGGAGGCGGGGCTTATGACCTATCCTAGGACCAGCCACCGGGGGGCGATCGAGAAGCTTTGTCTTCACTTTTCAGGGCTTGTGCGGCACGCTTGGTGTGTACTAATGTTTGGTTTTCCAGCTAGATGGCAATTGAATTAGTGGTAATATCATATGGCACTCTCATTTGAAGGGCCCTATAATAGACCCGGGGCAATGCAGCGCCAGGCGCGACGCAAGTGTGTTTAGCTAGTTTCAGCCCGACGCAGTTATCATTTTCACGTCCTGCGCCGCATTGTTTAAATAGCAAATTTATTAGCGCCCATCTGTGGCCCATGGGCTGCTGGTCTGAAAGCGAGAAGTGTTCTGGCGCATTGCTATTGTTAGGAACTGAAACAGACTGAGACATTGACCAACTGGAACCTGCTCTAAAGTCAATAACGCAATATTTTATTTTTGTAATTTAAAGAGCACGTTAGTAATGTGCGCCTATAGGCGGGTCCACAACGCGCATACACTCCGCTTATTACACACACAGGGACTCCCAGCAGCACACAAACATGCCAAATATTAAAGGACAAGTTCGGTATTTTACACTTAAAGCCCTGTTTACAGATCGTTTCTGATGAAATAGAACGGTTAAGATTAAATTTTGGACAGATGCTGCTGTCCCGAGAATTTTAGGTTTCTTTCGCTTTCCCAAAAACCTCTAGAATGGGTGTATAGGTGCACTCGAACACTCCTTCCTAAAACACATTAAACTTTCGTTTACAAAGACGTGAAACTCACCGAGTGGTCAGGGGTGTCCACTGATATGCTCACACAAAAATCGCTGCAAAAGATGCTTTCCAGCAGGTGTTTTACCATTCATTGTAAAACTGTGGACCTATTTTTCCAAACGTCTCACACCCGTAGATTCTTCCTTTGAGAGCTTGACTAATAGACACTCCAGCCCAGTTGGTGGCGATAATGCACCTTTGCAAGCAAACCACTGGCATTTCATTGTTTGCGATCCGCCGTAAAAAAAAAAAAAAAAACAAGAAGAAGAAGAAGAAAACAACCCCTGAACCCCATTTCAGTTTCCGGCGGCGGAGTAATACCGTACCTCACAGCACATCCAATGCAAGTCAATGGAGTTGGACAAAAACTTCGATAAAACCTGCTGGAAAGCATCTTTTGCCGCGATTTTTGTGTGAGCATATCAGTGGACACCCCTGACCACTCTGTGAGTTTCACGTCTTTGTAAACGAAAGTTTAATGTGTTTTAGGAAGGAGTGTTCCAGTGCACCTATACACCCATTCTAGAGGTTTTGGGGAAAGCGAAAGAAACCTAAAATTCTCGGGACAGCAGCATGTGTCCAAAATTTAATCTTAACCTTTCTATTTCATCAGAAACGATCTGTAAACAGGGCTTTAAGTGTAAAATACCGAACTTGTCCTTTAAAATAAAAGGATTACAATGTAAAAGATTATAGTTGTGTATTGATATTGATATGGTGGAATCCAGTTTGTCCTGTAGATGATCTGCTTGCGTGCTTTAACCTCGCCCACGAGAAGATCCGTTTGCGCTCTGGAGAAACGTTCAGTTTTTCCGCTTGCAAATTCCACCATGTAAATAGCGAATCCGCCATGGCACGAGCGCAACTGGCTTTTTGCACGTTATTCCCAAAACACACCCATTACTCATTAATAGGGTTGCAAAGGGGCGGAAAATTTTCGGTAAATTTCCGGAAAGTTTCCGGTAAATTTCCATGGGAAGTTAAGCTGGGGAATTTTGGAAATATTCATTACCACGGCAACCGCTTGCGTGTCCACTCTGAAAGTAACTGTACACATAAGAGACAGATAGATACATTATTTAAGGTTATTTCTATTCGTTAGAATATTGAGATATGAACTTGTTGTCAAGTAAGCCCCTTGCGAGCATGTGCGTCTCTCTAAACGTTCAGTGTGCTGCACTGCTCTAGTTGACTTCTGCGCCTTCCCCCCCGAAAATATCACGTTAATTTTGAAAACGTAATTCCTTTTGCGGATCCTCTTGGTCATTCTTCATGTTTCTTTGACAAATATCAGTGTCTCAGTCTCACGCACGCTGCACGTGAGTTAACCACGCCTACTTATTTACATGTTGCGGTATACACGGAATAAAAAAATCTGTTACGATTGACATTTTCTTCCGCGGTAACGATATATACCGTCATACCGCCCAGCCCTACTTATGTGGTAAATAAAGTTATGCTAGCTTATTTAGCATCTAACTTATCAGCTTGCTATCTACTAGATGAATACATTTGTATGTGATATTTGCAATTTAAACATTTAATAAATATATTTCCCCATAATATCATCAAAACTTACTTCACTTTGTTTAGTCCACAGGCTCAAATGTGTGCCTTCAATAGTCTTGTGCTTTGGGCTTCTGTACATGTGATGGAGGCATGCACAGTGCCAGTAGGGGGTGTGGTCTCAATAGCCATGCAGTAAGCAGTGTGCAATGTGCATGAGGAATGGCATGGATATTCAAGTGTATTTGAATGGTATCTGTTTGTTTTAGTCAAGATTATGCTAAAATATACTTTCCTCAACTATATTTAAGTTACCTATGAAGAGCCAACCCTCAACTTTGAAAATTCCCAGTTTATTCCCATTTATTCCCATAAATTCCTGTTAATTCCCTTTAATTCCCATGGAAAGTTTCCATCTTTGAAAATTCCCAGAATTTTGCAACCCTACTCATTAAGAGAATAGGGACAACCCTCTTAGACCATGATGCGCCGGGAGCGCCGACCATTATTCCCATCGATAAACTAGCAAAAGTGGATTTGGACACACCCTAAGTGCGCTTGTGCCCTGCGCTTTAGACCATGTGCTTAGATTGTTAACATAGGGCCCTTAGTCACCGCATATTGTATCACTACTCATTTCCAGTAGTTTGACTCAGATCGACTTTGTTACTTGTGTTGCTTAAAACTGCCAAATCTGACTCCCAGTCGCGTTATCACTGCAAACTGCTTTTAGTTTGAACGCCTTTAAGCAATCACAGCATCATGTGACAAAACTTAAACGCTTTAATTACAACAAACACAAAGTGTCGATGGCTATCCACAAGGGGTTTCATTTATTTGTTTTGTTTGTGTCAGTCACATTGTAATGCTCTCCGCAGAGACTGCTAAATGTAGATCTGAGTAACACCGTGACCTCAGTGCTAATGCTGTTTGTAGCGTTCTTCTCCAATTCTGTTCATTCTAGTGAAAACTATCTGTGATCTGTCTCCTGTGAGAGGCTGTGGACATGTATAGGCAGAGTGGATGGGGGAGATCATGTTACGGTCACTGCCCACAGAAAACAAAAGAACATTACGGAAACGTTCTGCATTCTACACGATTCACGCATGAATTTTTAGCTGCAAGAAATGAAATAACATTATTTTTTTAACGACCAATAAATCTCATTCGGGATTTTCAGTAACAATAAGGCAGCAGAATGAATGCTTATATATATATATAAGCTGTAACGTAGTTAATGGGGAAGATCATGTTTTATAAGCTTATAAATATATATATAAGCTGTTGTCTGAGTGTCTACTGGTCTGAGTGTTTACTGGTCTGAGTGTCTACTGGTCTGAGTGTCTACTGGTCTGAGTGTTTACTGGTCTGAGTGTTTACTGGTCTGAGTGTCTACTGGTCTGAGTGTCTACTGGTCTGAGTGTCTACTGGTCTGAGTGTTTACTGGTCTGAGTGTTTACTGGTCTGAGTGTCTACTGGTCTGAGTGTTTACTGGTCTGAGTGTTTACTGGTCTGAGTGTCTACTGGTCTGAGTGTTTACTGGTCTGAGTGTTTACTGGTCTGAGTGTCTACTGTCTTCTGAGTGTTTACTGGTCTGAGTGTTTACTGGTCTGAGTGTTTACTGGTCTGAGTGTCTACTCGTCTGAGTGTCTACTGGTCTGAGTGTCTACTGGTCTGAGTGTCTACTGGTCTGAGTGTTTACTGGTCTGAGTGTCTACTGGTCTGAGTGTCTACTGGTCTGAGTGTTTACTGGTCTGAGTGTTTACTGGTCTGAGTGTCTACTGGTCTGAGTGTCTACTGGTCTGAGTGTCTACTGGTCTGAGTGTTTACTGGTCTGAGTGTTTACTGGTCTGAGTGTCTACTGGTCTGAGTGTTTACTGGTCTGAGTGTTTACTGGTCTGAGTGTCTACTGGTCTGAGTGTTTACTGGTCTGAGTGTCTACTGGTCTGAGTGTTTACTGGTCTGAGTGTTTACTGGTCTGAGTGTCTACTGGTCGGAGTGTTTACTGGTCTGAGTGTTTACTGGTCTGAGTGTCTACTGGTCTGAGTGTTTACTGGTCTGAGTGTCTACTGGTCTGAGTGTTTACTGGTCTGAGTGTCTACTGGTCTGAGTGTCTACTGGTCTGAGTGTCTACTGGTCTGAGTGTTTACTGGTCTGAGTGTTTACTGGTCTGAGTGTTTACTGGTCTGAGTGTCTACTGGTCTGAGTGTTTACTGGTCTGAGTGTCTACTGGTCTGAGTGTTTACTGGTCTGAGTGTCTACTGGTCTGAGTGTTTACTGGTCTGAGTGTCTACTCGTCTGAGTGTCTACTGGTCTGAGTGTCTACTGGTCTGAGTGTCTACTGGTCTGAGTGTTTACTGGTCTGAGTGTTTACTGGTCTGAGTGTTTACTGGTCTGAGTGTCTACTGGTCTGAGTGTCTACTGGTCTGAGTGTTTACTGGTCTGAGTGTCTACTGGTCTGAGTGTTTACTGGTCTGAGTGTCTACTGGTCTGAGTGTCTACTGGTCTGAGTGTCTACTGGTCTGAGTGTTTACTGGTCTGAGTGTTTACTGGTCTGAGTGTCTACTGGTCTGAGTGTTTACTGGTCTGAGTGTTTACTGGTCTTATATCGTCTGAGTGTTTACTGGTCTTGTCGTCTGAGTGTTTACTGGTCTTATGTCGTCTGAGTGTTTACTGGTCTTGTCGTCTGAGTGTTTACTGGTCTTATGTCGTCTGAATGTTTACTGGTCTTGTTGTCTGAGTGTTTACTGGTCTTGTCGCCTGAGTGTTTACTGGTCTTGTCGTCTGAGTGTTTACTGGTCTTGTCGTCTGAGTGTTTACTGGTCTTGTCGTCTGAGTGTTTACTGGTCTTATGTCGTCTGAGTGTTTACTGGTCTTATTTCGTCTGAGTGTTTACTGGTCCTGTCTTCTGAGTGTTTACTGGTCTTGTCGCCTGAGTGTTTACTGGTCTTATGTCGTCTGAGTGTTTACTGGTCTTGTCTTCTGAGTGTTTACTGGTCTTGTCTTCTGAGTGTTTACTGGTCTTGTCTTCTGAGTGTTTACTGGTCTTGTCGTCTGAGTGTTTACTGGTCTTATGTCGTCTGAGTGTTTACTGGTCTTATTTCGTCTGAGTGTTTACTGGTCCTGTCGTCTGAGTGTTTACTGGTCTTGTCGCCTGAGTGTTTACTGGTCTTGTCTTCTGAGTGTTTACTGGTCTTGTCGTCTGAGTGTTTACTGGTCTTGTCGTCTGAGTGTTTACTGGTCTTATGTCGTCTGAGTGTTTACTGGTCTTATGTCGTCTGAGTGTTTACTGGTCTTGTCTTCTGAGTGTTTACTGGTCTTGTCTTCTGAGTGTTTACTGGTCTTGTCGTCTGAGTGTTTACTGGTCTTATGTCGTCTGAGTGTTTACTGGTCTTATGTCGTCTGAGTGTTTACTGGTCCTGTCGTCTGAGTGTTTACTGGTCTTATGTCGTCTGAGTGTTTACTGGTCCTGTCGTCTGAGTGTTTACTGGTCTTATGTCGTCTGAGTGTTTACTGGTCTTGTCTTCTGAGTGTTTACTGGTCTTGTTGTCTGAGTGTTTACTGGTCTTGTCGTCTGAGTGTTTACTGGTCTTATGTCGTCTGAGTGTTTACTGGTCTTGTCGTCTGAGTGTTTACTGGTCTTATGTCGTCTGAGTGTTTACTGGTCTTGTCGTCTGAGTGTTTACTGGTCTTATGTCATCTGAGTGTTTTCTGGTCCTGTCGTCTGAGTGTTTACTGGTCCTGTCGTCTGAGTGTTTACTGGTCTTATGTCGTCTGAGTGTTTACTGGTCCTGTCGTCTGAGTGTTTACTGGTCTTATGTCGTCTGAGTGTTTACTGGTCTTGTCGTCTGAGTGTTTACTGGTCTTATGTCGTCTGAGTGTTTACTGGTCTTGTCGTCTGAGTGTTTACTGGTCTTATTTCGTCTGAGTGTTTACTGGTCTTGTCGCCTGAGTGTTTACTGGTCTTATGTCGTCTGAGTGTTTACTGGTCTTGTCGTCTGAGTGTTTACTGGTCTTATTTCGTCTGAGTGTTTACTGGTCCTGTCGTCTGAGTGTTTACTGGTCTTGTCGCCTGAGTGTTTACTGGTCTTATGTCGTCTGAGTGTTTACTGGTCTTGTCTTCTGAGTGTTTACTGGTCTTGTCTTCTGAGTGTTTACTGGTCTTGTCTTCTGAGTGTTTACTGGTCTTGTCGTCTGAGTGTTTACTGGTCTTATGTCGTCTGAGTGTTTACTGGTCTTATTTCGTCTGAGTGTTTACTGGTCTTATGTCGTCTGAGTGTTTACTGGTCTTGTCGCCTGAGTGTTTACTGGTCTTGTCTTCTGAGTGTTTACTGGTCTTGTCTTCTGAGTGTTTACTGGTCTTGTCGTCTGAGTGTTTACTGGTCTTGTCGTCTGAGTGTTTACTGGTCTTATGTCGTCTGAGTGTTTACTGGTCTTATTTCGTCTGAGTGTTTACTGGTCTTGTCGTCTGAGTGTTTACTGGTCTTATGTCGTCTGAGTGTTTACTGGTCTTATTTCGTCTGAGTGTTTACTGGTCCTGTCGTCTGAGTGTTTACTGGTCTTGTCGCCTGAGTGTTTACTGGTCTTGTCTTCTGAGTGTTTACTGGTCTTATTTCGTCTGAGTGTTTACTGGTCTTGTCTTCTGAGTGTTTACTGGTCTTATTTCGTCTGAGTGTTTACTGGTCTTGTCGCCTGAGTGTTTACTGGTCTTATGTCGTCTGAGTGTTTACTGGTCTTGTCGTCTGAGTGTTTACTGGTCTTGTCTTCTGAGTGTTTACTGGTCTTGTCGTCTGAGTGTTTACTGGTCTTATGTCGTCTGAGTGTTTACTGGTCTTATGTCGTCTGAGTGTTTACTGGTCTTGTCTTCTGAGTGTTTACTGGTCTTGTCTTCTGAGTGTTTACTGGTCTTATTTCGTCTGAGTGTTTACTGGTCTTGTCGCCTGAGTGTTTACTGGTCTTATGTCGTCTGAGTGTTTACTGGTCTTGTCGTCTGAGTGTTTACTGGTCTTATTTCGTCTGAGTGTTTACTGGTCCTGTCGTCTGAGTGTTTACTGGTCTTGTCGCCTGAGTGTTTACTGGTCTTATGTCGTCTGAGTGTTTACTGGTCTTGTCTTCTGAGTGTTTACTGGTCTTGTCTTCTGAGTGTTTACTGGTCTTGTCTTCTGAGTGTTTACTGGTCTTGTCGTCTGAGTGTTTACTGGTCTTATGTCGTCTGAGTGTTTACTGGTCTTATTTCGTCTGAGTGTTTACTGGTCTTATGTCGTCTGAGTGTTTACTGGTCTTGTCGCCTGAGTGTTTACTGGTCTTGTCTTCTGAGTGTTTACTGGTCTTGTCTTCTGAGTGTTTACTGGTCTTGTCTTCTGAGTGTTTACTGGTCTTATGTCGTCTGAGTGTTTACTGGTCTTGTCGTCTGAGTGTTTACTGGTCTTATGTCGTCTGAGTGTTTACTGGTCTTATGTCGCCTGAGTGTTTACTGGTCTTGTCTTCTGAGTGTTTACTGGTCTTGTCTTCTGAGTGTTTACTGGTCTTGTCGTCTGAGTGTTTACTGGTCTTATGTCGTCTGAGTGTTTACTGGTCTTATTTCGTCTGAGTGTTTACTGGTCTTGTCTTCTGAGTGTTTACTGGTCTTGTCTTCTGAGTGTTTACTGGTCTTGTCGTCTGAGTGTTTACTGGTCTTGTCGTCTGAGTGTTTACTGGTCTTGTCGTCTGAGTGTTTACTGGTCTTATGTCGTCTGAGTGTTTACTGGTCTTATTTCGTCTGAGTGTTTACTGGTCCTGTCGTCTGAGTGTTTACTGGTCTTGTCGCCTGAGTGTTTACTGGTCTTGTCTTCTGAGTGTTTACTGGTCTTGTTGTCTGAGTGTTTACTGGTCTTGTCGTCTGAGTGTTTACTGGTCTTATTTCGTCTGAGTGTTTACTGGTCTTGTTGTCTGAGTGTTTACTGGTCTTGTCGCCTGAGTGTTTACTGGTCTTGTCTTCTGAGTGTTTACTGGTCTTGTTGTCTGAGTGTTTACTGGTCTTGTCTTCTGAGTGTTTACTGGTCTTGTTGTCTGAGTGTTTACTGGTCTTATTTCGTCTGAGTGTTTACTGGTCTTGTCGTCTGAGTGTTTACTGGTCTTGTCTTCTGAGTGTTTACTGGTCCTGTCATCTGAGTGTTTACTGGTCTTGTCGTCTGAGTGTTTACTGGTCTTATGTCGTCTGAGTGTTTACTGGTCTTGTCTTCTGAGTGTTTACTGGTCTTGTCTTCTGAGTGTTTACTGGTCTTGTCTTCTGAGTGTTTACTGGTCTTGTTGTCTGAGTGTTTACTGGTCTTGTCGTCTGATCTGTGCAGGTGACTCACCCAGGCCTGCTGAAGCTCAGCGGTCTCAGAGAAGGGATTTACACCTTTGAGATCACCGTCACCGACACAGCGGGACAGAAGAGCTCTGACAACGTGTCGGTCAGTGTGCTCGCCCCTGCGCCAAACGCTGAAGGTCAGACATTACTGCTTTACAGTCAAAACAACATTTATTCAGACACCTTCAACATTTCTCACATTATCACAGTTTATTCACTATAGTTTAGAAAATGGTAATAAAATATGACAAGAACTCAGAGTTATTAAATCAGTTGATATTTCACTGGTTTTGGCCATCCTTCTGTTAGACTGTCTCACAGATGAATAAGGTTGAAGAGCTGTCAGCTGTTTAACTACACAATTAGATAATACCAATTTAGGTCAACATCATTTTTGGTCCCAAATTTAATAAAACAATGGTTTGAAACAATGTGTATTGTGAAATATATATATATATATATTTTTTTTTTTTATTTTTTTTTGGGGATTATTATTATGATTTGTAAGACAATATTTGTTTAATCATAATATATGACTTTTAACTCTGTTTTCCTACTGCTGTACATGTGTTTTTATTGTCTTGGTTTCTTAACGTATTGTTCTGATGTTACGTGAAGACCCTTGTAATTGCCCGGTTGGGGTTAATTAACTGTAAACATGAAACTGTATGGACGTGACACAGATGTGTGTGTTTCTCTGAAGTGTGTACAGGTCACTGTTCTCGCTATCAGTTCATGTGTGATGATGGCTGCTGTATTGACATCGGTTATGCCTGCGATGGGAAGCAACACTGCCCTGACCGATCAGATGAAGATTTCTGCCAAAACTGTAAGCCTAGACCACCAAGCCATTCTCCGGCCATCTTCTCAAAAGCCTTTTCAGTACCACAATCATTTTAAGATGTATAAAATTGTTTGGTCTGTCTTATAGTTGATACTGGTCACAAGTCCAACCCCTCCTCTAAACATGGGCTAGATATAGAAAGACCTAAAGCTGGAGCCCAGACGCCATCAGAGATACAGCTCAATGACAGCCCTAAACCTGAACAACACCAACATTATGGCTTCATCAACCAAGGTAATGCTCAACATACATCATTCAAAGCACACACACGCGCGCACACACACACATTCAAAGGAATAGCTCATCAAAAGTGAAAATTTCGTCATTATTTAGTTACTCACTCTAAATGTCTTGAAGAATGTTTAAATGCCTTTAACCCCTTAGCTGTCACCCCCCTTTTTGAGAATGGACATTAAAATGCACTATTCAAGCTTAAATGGTTGTAATTCAAGAATGCTTTGGAGTATAGACCTAAGTTTGGTCTTGTTTTAAAGGTAAAAAATAGCAGATTATTGCAGAAGTGAAAGCACTTCAAAAAATTAAAGTATGAAAAAGTTATGGAAGTTTAAATTTACATTAAATCAAATATAATTTATTTAATATTTTTATTTTATATAAAATATATATTTTACAAAATATGTTTTACAAAAAAATTACTATAAAATCAAAGCCAAATATCTAACCAAGTTGTGTTCCAAATTTGAAGTTGATATCACAAAAAATGAAGTTCCCATGAGATTTTGTTTAGGCGTATTACCAAAAATAGCCACCGGGTGTCATTGAATTCCATTGAATTTTACTGTATGCATTCTACCATAACAAATTAATAAATTTCTGTCCAAATATCACTTCTGTCACAAAATATGGAACCTTGAGACTCAGACCTTTCTGACAATATGTGTTTTGTCAAGATTAGAAAATATTTTGATCATAAATTATGAAACATAAGGATGCCCAAAAGGGGAGGAGCCTGATAAAATAATTTAGAGTACCGTTTCTATGGTAACACAATGTCCAATTTCAAAACAGTTTTCACAGGATGAATTCTGAGATCATAAGCTTTCAAATGATACCTAATTTATGATAACTAATAAAATATGTAATATAATAAAAAAAAGCGATAAAAAAATATAATACAATATTTTAGAGGATAATATATATATTATACTTTATAGAAGATAATATTATTTTATATTTTTTTATTGAAAAATACTAGATTATATATTTTCTAATGAAATTTTAGCATAAAAACCAACATATCAATTATTAAAAGTGTGTGCGTCAACTTTTTGTGACGAAGGTCAGAACTCCTGTTATTACGTAGATTTTTTGAGGTGCTCTCTTGTCATAAATTCATTTATTTCTGTTCCTACATAATTTATAACAAAAAAACAGTCCTAAATATCTATTTAGGAGTCTTAGAACTTTCCAACGATATATAGTTTGTCATAATTAGATTAGGATTAAATAGTAATATAGGGAAGTAAAGTTAGGCGTCCCGTATACGGGACGGTGACAGTTAAGGGGTTTTAAATAAGCAAATCACTCATGATGAGTTCAGAATTCATCCACTCCTTTCCTTCCTTTCTCTTCCAACAGCTTTCTTTAACAAAGCCTGTCTATGGCCATATTTACATTACATGGTTCAAGTGACCCAATTCCGAATTGTTTAATTTTTGTGGCACAGATCGGATATGACCCACGAATGTGTAAGCAGGAAACAAGCACATGGATTCCGATATTCTCAGATCGGTTTCAGACCTCATTCATATGTGGAAATAAATCTGATATGAATCAACTCGGGTGGACACCAACCGTGATCACATGACTCTTTTCAATGCCAAAGCTGCAACAAGGGCTCTCCTCTTTTTTTTTCTCCGGCTTAAAGGTAGGGTAGGTAGGATTTTTATAAAAAACTTTTTTTCAAATTTGTTTAAACTGTCTTTATATACCAATACATAATTAAAATGTAAGTGCTCTGAAAAAGAGAGTATAAAAATCGAGTGACTGTAGACCTTTTAATCTGCAATAAACACAGCTCATTATTTCCATTCGGGACGAAACAATTGATTGGTTTGGGCGACTGTCACTCACTCTCGCAACCATGGCTACCACCCCTGTTGCTAGATCTACGAAGAGTAAAATTATGGCAGAGAAAGAGCATTCAAAATTCAAAGCACCTGCATATTCAGTCAGCGAAGGCAAACAAGGCAAAAACGACTTCCTTGGACCCTGGTTGCCCGCACTCTTGAACGACCTCCTCTGCTTCGCCCTCAACCCCGGACCTGTCCTCGAACCGACGAAGCGGTACTTGTCTCCGGAGTGTAGTCCTCATTAGAGTCAATGTTTTCATCATGGAAACTCGCAAAACACCGTATAGCCTATGTTATGAATCTTACACGAAATTCACCTTCATCACAGTGTAACTGATGGTAATGGAAAAACGTGTATCAATGCAAACTGTTTTTAGCTTTGCCTTATAAATATAGCTTGTTACCGAATCAAACAAAGTATATTTTAAACTTTACCAGTATCGATATGCTAGCTTGATAGTGAGTACTAAAATAAATCTTATTTGTTTATATTTATAGTGATAAAGTTAGATTGTTTTATTACATGTGATTCTGACATGGTCACTGCATGCACTGCGCTCCTTCCTCTCCACTCGTCTCAGGTAAATAATAAATGCGTCTTCCTTGTAGAATAAAAAAAAAAAAAAAAAAAAAAAAAAAATTAAATATATATATATATATATATATATATATATATACACATTGAAAAACCTCATAAACACTCAGGCAGGCAAGACAGGCGAGAAGTGGTTTCCATAGGACAGTATCTCTGTCCTAAGTTGAGACACTCTCACACTGTACCCCTTCTTTTAATGCACCTTAGACACTACACATAACATACAAAAAATAAAAATAAATAAATATATATATATATATATATATATAGGAGAATAGTATAGAAAATAGGGACTGAAGAGATGTAGGGGGAGGGTTATCTTATATTATCTTATTATATTATCTTCTATTATTATTTTACTATCTAAACATTTATTTATCTATAGAGAGGGCTGACAATGGTAATTGTTATATGGGAGAAAATATAGAAATAAAAAAAAAAATTGACTAATACAATGTTGGCAGTATGATGGTAGTGAGGAGTGATGGTAATGAAGATGGTAATAAATAATAAATGGTTACTTTGCTTATGCATATACACACACTCACACACACACACACACACACACCTGTACATTTACACACTTTTATTTCAATTCTGGAATTCTGGAATTACTAGATTGTTCATTACTGCACTATTTTGGTCTGTATGTCTGTCTGTAATAAAAAAATAAATAAATAAAAAAAATAAAAATAAATAAATGCGTCTTCCAGCTGAGCCTGAGCGTTTGGCGTCGTGCGTTCATGTGTTTTGGGGGCGTGGCTTTGGAAGGAGCTCAGAAGGGAGGGGGTGGAGTGAATGGAAATAATGAGCTGTGTTTACAACAGTCGTGAGAGGTCTACAGACACTCGATTTTTATACTCTCTTTTTCAGAGTACTTACATTTTAATTATGTATTGGCATATAAAGACAGTTTAAACAAATTTGGAATGTTTTTTTTTTTTTAGAAAAATCCTACCTACCCTGCCTTTAAGAGACAAATGTTTTGCTGACTGTTAAAGATGGTGCGGAAAGCAAAAGCTTGTAATATAGTTTCGTCTGCATCCATTGCAATTCGCACCATTTTTAGTTCATTTTTGGCCTAAGCTTTTCCCGGACAGTACGTCAACCCTGGGTTGTTTCGCCAAGTGTATAGTAAAAATGCAGATATCGGTTTTGAGTCACTTTTAAAAGAAGATGTAAGCTGGTCGTCAAAGCAATCAGATTTAGTCAACAAATCGGAATTGGGCATCAAGCCCTGCAGTGTAAATGCGGCCTATGTCTACACACTTGATAGTGTGTGGAGAGCAAAAGTGTCTGTGTGTGTGTGTGTCAGATCCCTGTGCAGCGCCCCCAGTGGCCGGCCCGTGTAAAGGGGTTTTCCCACGCTGGTATTATGATCCTGAAACGGGAGACTGCCAGCACTTCCAGTACGGCGGCTGCAAAGGAAACCACAACAACTTCCTCCAGAAGTCGGATTGTGTGAATGAGTGCAGTCAGAAACCATGTGAGACTCGACCACCTTTGATAGTGATGGGAGAAACGAAGCTTGTCGAAGTTTCGAATCAATTGAACCGTTTGCTTCGTAAAATAATTCACTGTGACCTCTGCTGGTCAGAACAGTGGAAATGCAACAGAAACTCAGGCCAAACATGCATAAAACAACCTTTTACAAACCCATTTGTATAATAAGATTAAATATCAAGTGTTCTTTTATCAATTTTCAGGGCTTGTTTTGTTTGCTCCATGGATGGCTCAGCTAAACAGGCCTATAAGAGGCTATTAACTACTATTATTCATTTTAATAATACTTAAGTCTAATTAAAATGTCTACAAATGTATCTATATGATCAGAGATCAGGTAAAACCCACAGACACTTGTTCAATGGTTTGCCAATCTCAGTGACTCCTGATGATTCATGGGTTCACAGAGATCATCGCCCATCAGCAGTGAACCATTGACATTTCGAAACGTTTCGAAACAATTATGACGTAACGAAGCCTTGTTTACTGAAATCACGTGACTTTGGCAGTTTGACATGCGCTCTGAACCACTGAATTGAAACAAAAGATTCACAAAGGTTTCGAAGCTTCATGAAGCAGAGTTTTGAAATCCCCCATCACTATTCTCTGATTAGCTGATTAAATGTGTAAAATAAACTTGATTTAATTGAGAATGCTGTGACTCTAAAAATGATTATTTTGCCATCTTTCAGCAGTAACAAAACATCAGGCCACTGCAACTCCATTACCCAGCAGGACACTATACACAAGTATGTACAACAACATCAGGTCTTGTTTCAAATGATTTAAACAATGTGAATCTAATGCACGTTCACTCCGTGATTTCATTGATTTCAAAGAAGAATATAGTTTCCCCTTAAAGTGAAAATCAAAGTGCTTTCACGAACAACATGTACCGTAAACATCAACAATGCGTGTTAGTGTCTCATGCCCCATTATTGTTTTTTGTGTGACTTCAGTTAGGGTAGTCTATGGAAGCTTGTTTTATAATAAGAATAAAAAAGCTATTATAACACGCAATCGCGACTTTATAACACAATTTGTGACTGTTTTTCTCACAATTGTGCGTTTACATCTCGCAATTCTGACTTTATAACACAATTTGGGACTGTTTTTCTCACAATTGCGCGTTTACATCTCGCAATTCTGACTTTATAACACAATTTGTGACTTTTTCTCACAATTGCGCGTTTACATCTCTCAATTCTGACTTTATAACACAATTTGGGACTGTTTTTCTCACAATTGCGCGTTTACATCTCGCAATTCTGACTTTATAACACAATTTGTGACTTTTTCTCACAATTGCGCGTTTACATCTCTCAATTCTGACTTTATAACACAATTTGTGACTGTTTTTCTCACAATTGCGCGTTTACATCTCGCAATTCTGACTTTATAACACAATTTGTGACTGTTTTTCTCACAATTGTGCGTTTACATCTCGCAATTCTGACTTTATAACACAATTTGTGACTGTTTTTCTCACAATTGCGCGTTTACATCTCGCAATTCTGACTTTATAACACAATTTGTGACTGTTTTTCTCACAATTGCGCGTTTACATCTCGCAATTCTGACTTTATAACACAATTTGTGACTGTTTTTCTCACAATTGTGCGTTTACATCTCGCAATTCTGACTTTATAACACAATTTGTGACTGTTTTTCTCACAATTGCGCGTTTACATCTCGCAATTCTGACTTTATAACACAATTTGTGACTGTTTTTCTCACAATTGCGCGTTTACATCTCGCAATTCTGACTTTATAACACAATTTGTGACTGTTTTTCTCACAATTGTGCGTTTACATCTCGCAATTCTGACTTTATAACACAATTTGTGACTGTTTTTCTCACAACTGTGCGTTTACATCTCGCAATTCTGACTTTATAACACAATTTGGGACTGTTTTTCTCACAATTGCGTGTTTACATCTCGCAATTCTGACTTTATAACACAATTTGTGACTGTTTTTCTCACAATTGCGCGTTTACATCTCGCAATTCTGACTTTATAACACAATTTGTGACTTTTTCTCACAATTGCGCGTTTACATCTCTCAATTCTGACTTTATAACACAATTTGTGACTGTTTTTCTCACAATTGCGCGTTTACATCTCGCAATTCTGACTTTATAACACAATTTGTGACTGTTTTTCTCACAATTGTGCGTTTACATCTCGCAATTCTGACTTTATAACACAATTTGTGACTGTTTTTCTCACAATTGTGCGTTTACATCTTGCAATTCTGACTTTATAACACAATTTGTGACTGTTTTTCTCACAATTGCGCGTTTACATCTCGCAATTCTGACTTTATAACACAATTTGTGCCTGTTTTTCTCACAATTGCACGTTTACATCTCTCAATTCTGACTTAATAACACAATTTGTGACTGTTTTTCTCACAATTGCGCGTTTACATGTTTATAACACGCAATTGAGAGATATAAAGTCAGAAAGTCAGAATTGCAAGATGTAAACGCGCAATTGTGAGAAAAAAAGTCACAATTTTCTTGTCAAATTTTTTATTCTGTGGCGGAAACAAGCTTTCATAGTAGTCAGACTCTGTAATGTCCTTGTGTTAACTTTGCTTTTGATCAGATGAAATGGCTGCAGCATGTAATGATAAAAACAACTGCTCTTCTGTGTGCAGCTCCCATAGCCTCGGCCCATGAGGAGAAACTGCAGGATCCTCTCTTAGAGCCAGCGTCTAAAATATACCGTGTGCTGGAAGGACACCCACCCCCTGAATCAGGTGCGTCTTACTTCACGAGTACCCAAACATACACACTTATACACTCACCTAAAGGATTATTAGGAACACCTGTTCAATTTCTCATTAATGCAATTATCTAATCAACCAATCACATGGCAGTTGCTTCAATGCATTTAGGGGTGTGGTCCTGGTCAAGACAATCTCCTGAACTCCAAACTGAATGTCAGAATGGGAAAGAAAGGTGATTTAAGCAATTTTGAGCGTGGCATGGTTGTTGGTGCCAGACGGGCCGGTCTGAGTATTTCACAATCTGCTCAGTTACTGGGATTTTCACGCACAACCATTTCTAGGGTTTACAAAGAATGGTGTGAAAAGGGAAAAACATCCAGTATGCGGCAGTCCTGTGGGCGAAAATACCTTGTTGATGCTAGAGGTCAGAGGAGAATGGGCCGACTGATTCAAGCTGATAGAAGAGCAACTTTGACTGAAATAACCACTCGTTACAACCGAGGTATGCAGCAAAGCATTTGTGAAGCCACAACACGCACAACCTTGAGGCGGATGGGCTACAACATCAGAAGACCCCACCGGGTACCACTCATCTCCACTACAAATAGGAAAAAGAGGCTACAGTTTGCACGAGCTCACCAAAATTGGACAGTTGAAGACTGGAAAAATGTTGCCTGGTCTGATGAGTCTCGATTTCTGTTGAGACATTCAGATGGTAGAGTCAGAATTTGGCGTAAACAGAATGAGAACATGGATCCATCATGCCTTGTTACCACTGTGCAGGCTGGTGGTGGTGGTGTAATGGTGTGGGGGATGTTTTCTTGGCACACTTTAGGCCCCTTAGTGCCAATTGGGCATCGTTTAAATGCCACGGCCTACCTGAGCATTGTTTCTGACCATGTCCATCCCTTTATGGCCACCATGTACCCATCCTCTGATGGCTACTTCCAGCAGGATAATGCACCATGTCACAAAGCTCGAATCATTTCAAATGGGTTTCTTGAACATGACAATGAGTTCACTGTACTAAAATGGCCCCCACAGTCACCAGATCTCAACCCAATAGAGCATCTTTGGGATGTGGTGGAACGGGAGCTTCGTGCCCTGGATGTGCATCCCACAAATCTCCATCAACTGCAAGATGCTATCCTATCAATATGGGCCAACATTTCTAAAGAATGCTTTCAGCACCTTGTTGAATCAATGCCACGTAGAATTAAGGCAGTTCTGAAGGCGAAAGGGGGTCAAACACAGTATTAGTATGGTGTTCCTAACAATCCTTTAGGTGAGTGTACTTCTGTGTGTGTGTATTTCCTCAAACATTTGAAGTGTGTGTGTGTGTGTAGGTGCAATCTTCCCGCTGGCTCTGGGTCTGATCATCAGCGCTCTGCTCTTGTTGTCTCATTGTGTGTGTGTGTGTGTGTGTGTGTGTGTAGGTGCAATCCTCCCGCTGGCTCTGGGTCTGATCATCAGCGCTCTGCTCTTGTTTTCTCATTTTGTGTGTGTGTGTGTGTGTGTGTGTGTGTAGGTGCAATCCTCCCGCTGGCTCTGGGTCTGATCATCAGCGCTCTGCTCTTGTTTTCTCATTTTGTGTGTGTGTGTGTGTGTGTGTGTGTGTAGGTGCAATCCTCCCGCTGGCTCTGGGTCTGATCATCAGCGCTCTGCTCTTGTTTTCTCATTTTGTGTGTGTGTGTGTGTGTGTGTGTGTGTAGGTGCAATCCTCCCGCTGGCTCTGGGTCTGATCATCAGCGCTCTGCTCTTGCTGATGGCGGGCGTCAGGCTCTGGCTTGTGCGGCGCAGACTGAAGAAAGCTTTGCCTCTCACCACAGAAGAGTCCGATTACCTCATCAATGGCATGTATCTGTAGCAGAACAGCCACCTGTCAATCAACCCTCCAGTCTGATGCACTGTTTGTGCATGAGTGTGTGTGGTAGAGGATACTTTAGTTGTCAAAAGAGTCAGGAGTAGCCAGCCCTGCTCATGATGCACCAGCTGTGCGTAAGCTACAGTGACAGCCTAGTCTACATTCAGACTGCAGGCAAATATGGCCCAAATCTGATTTCTTTTGCTCATATGTGACTCAGATCTGTTTTTCTCATGACAGTGTGAACGGCACAAACCACATGGAATCTGATCTTTTTAATTCTGGTTTGTGCCACTTCCATATCTGGTCCTAAATCCGACACAGGTCAGATGTTTTGTAATGTGACCACAGTCTGGACAGTCACATCAGAAATAATGTCACTCTAGATCAACATTTGTCTCATTTGTGCTCATGGGAGTCACTTCAAAGATTTTACACACCCGAAGTTATCGAGACAGTTGTGAAAGGTAGTCAGTGAAGGACAGTGATGTATCAGAGCTCATAAGTATTACAGTGACGGCTCTGTATACAAGCAAAACATGAGGGCTCGTACCATAAATGTTTAAAAACTCTCCCTCCTTTTCACATCCTCGTCTTTGTTTTTTATATCGCCTGCGCATAAATCCGCTGGCTTCTGCGGGAGAGCACACTATAAATATATTGATATTGGCCACATTTAAAACAACAGTGTGAACAGCTTTACAAAAAAATGAAAAAATGAGATCTGAGCAGTGAATCGGACGTGAGCACTGAGGCCTAAATCACATCTTGCGCACAACTAAATATTTGTGCACCATTAAGCTAACTTGACTCTGCGTATAAACAAAATATTTCTACCAGTCTCCGACAAGGAGTAACACAGCATATGTCAGTATATATCGAACTGCATCAAAATCAGACTTCAATCCTTGAGACACAAATGATGTTGACATTTACACTCGTTTAGATTTTAAAAGAGAGTGAATTTCGTGAATAAATGACTTGTCTTCAACGCCTATGTGTGCCATGTTATAAATGACAAATTTACTCAATCATAATAAATGTAATACATTTTTTTCTTTTTCTTTTTGTAATATTATTAATTTGTGGCTCCTTATTAAATTCAAACACAGTTTCAGAATGTTATTAGTTGCAAACCAGCTAGTAATTCCCATGACCCGAGTGTGGACTTTACGTTCTAGTTTAAGCAAGACCTTACGAACGGCTGGTGCAGAAGCTAGAGATGCCGCTGAAACACACCTGAAGCACATGACCAGGTGTGCTGGATCACATGACCAGGTGTGCTGGAGCAGGGCCAGGTAGTTCTCCGAAAGCAGGGTTGACTTCCACTGATCTATTGATTGTAGATCAGAAGTATTCTTGCTGTTGATAGTGCAAAATGACACAACTATCTCTCCTGTATAGTATGCCAAAGTAGGTTAAGTCAGTCTCAAATCATGGTACCTTGCAAATTTGAAAATAAAATATCAATCATGTGAATGAATATTTTTTTAATGCAGCATGATATACCACAAGCCTGATGCTTCTGTATGACCTTACATTAATTCGGGAGAATGTCTGAAAATGTGCTCAGCCTTAGTAGGATAAACCTTTAAACCAGTATGTTTCTGTATCCTTACATGAACTTGTGCTTGACAATGTGTTTTTTTATGAATCTCAGTCCAGGCCGGGGAATACAGGCTTAATTATTAGAAGTATTGGTGCCATCTTAAAAGTTCTAGATTACAACTTTACAATTAAAACCAGACCATGACAAGAATTCCTTGGATTAAGAAATATGGCCTTATATCAGAGAATATCTGGTTAGGACTGTGTGGTTTTTATGGCTAACTGTGATATTAAATACTAGTCTGTATAATTCGTGTAATTGTGCTAAAATGTTTTGAAACTATAAAATATATGATTGTAAAAAATATCACATTATATTTGAATAATCTTGGAGAAATACATTGTAAAAAATCAATTAAAATGTGGACCAACTATGTGAGTATCCATATTTTCTTCTGGTTTGGATTTAGTCACATGCATGTTTAATTGTGCATACATAAATGTGTGCGAAAAACCAAAGTTTGCCAGCGTTGTCTTACAATGATTCAATTCAATTCACATTTGTTTGTATAGCACTTTTCACTATATATATCGTCTTTCAAAGCAGCTTTACAGAAAATGCAAGTGTCTACTTTACAATTTGTGATCTGTTATCAGAGGTGACTGTCAAAGTAATGTCATACGTCAAACATGTACATTTCTAAGATAATATAAATCATACAGTTAGCTAATATCATGTATTCATTTTGACAGAAACAATGATCTGATTAAAGTGATTAATACAAGTTGTGATTATAATGATTACAATAAATAGAAAGTTTTGCAGTGGTGCTGATTCAGAGTTGGCGTCATCTAAGTAAATTCGGTGAAGAGCTGATGAATTGTCAAGGACAAGTGTGAAAAAAGTTTATTTTTACAAATGAAACCATTCAAATTTAGTTTCTAGGCCTTATTGTACAAACGTCATTAGCATAAATAAGTTTGAGCCGTTGGAGGCGCTAGAGGGTTTTAGAAAGATGCTATGGTAAATGTTTAAAGGAGAACTCCGGTCAATTTTAACATTGAGCTCATTTTTTTGTACATTTGGAGTGCTGTCAATACAGAGAACAACGACAAAAATCGGTGTTGCCTACACCGTGTTATCCTCTTTTTAAAATTTGCACCCTGTTGACTTCAATGGGGCAAGTTTTAAACCTGCTTTTAGCCTCTTAACATCCTTGATGTGTCATTACAAGTGCACCAGCCATGTGAGTGATTCCTTCAGAGTGAACGCGGTGAATCTGACTGCAGTAGATGTGCAAGATATGAATAAAAGTGATGTTAATTCAGCCAGCGCTCATACCTGTATTTACTTCCTGTTTTCGGTCAAAGTCCACAGTAGTCGATTGTCGAGTTCGAACTTTTCTTTGTTTGGTTTTATGGGCTGCTATAGACATGCCCTTAATAAAAAGTTAATTTGCATAAATTTGAAAAGTTCAAATTGTGTTATTCTCTGTCATAAAAGACTACATTTACTGTGTAGAGACAGTGGAGCCATTTGTGCATTACAACAAAGTCTTGGTGTAAGTTATGCGTGTCTATTTCTACATGAAAGGGCGACTCAACACATTACCAAAATTGCTTATCATACAAAATTAAAAAATAAAAATAAATGTGCTTGATATCTTAATACTGTATTAATTAACAACATCCTTGTTTAGAATGTTTATCCATGCAACAAAAATGCTGGGTTGTTTCAACCCATGTTTGGGTCAAATATGGACAAACCCAACCATAGGGGTTAAAAATGTAAACAACAACCAAGAGTTTTTTGAAGATAAGCATCAATTGGGATGAGATCTGACTAGCTTCTACCAAGAACATTCACACCAACAGTCTGATTGTACAGCCAGCCTTTGAAGCCAACAGAAATATAGCGGGATTGTTTTCTCTTCTCATAACAGTTCCTTAACGTGTTATTTGCTACGCCCAATTCTATTACATCTACATCTAACTCTACATTTCATGTGTGCTTGTTTGACCTGCTCTTCAGAGATGCGATAGTGGCAGCGATCTGAAATACTCAAGGCAATACTGACAAGTGAAAACAAATGAACAGAGAAGCATTTTGTGGCATCTCATGTCCAAAAAAGAATGAATAAAATAGTTCTGGTGATGAGTGGGTCTGTTGAATAATCATAACAGGGATGAGGATGTGTCCAAGAATCAGGTCTCTGTCCAGTGTAATCGTTGAGAAATGAATAAGCACTTTAAATGAGTGAAACATATTGTTTGGCCATTGTAAATATATGGACATGAGACAAAATGTTCTTGAAACTTTATATGATATAATTAAAATTCTACTTCTCTATGGAGAAAACAAATGGGATTTTAGTTCTGCATCCCAACTGTTCAGGTTCAACACACCCTGAAGGAACATGTGAAGCCATGAAAACTGAATCACAATGGGTCAGATGAAGTAGCATTATCAACGCTAGAAGGTATCATTGCTAAGATTATGTGAAAGAAGAGACGAGACTGAACCGATCATTGCTTAGCAGCGAGTTTATTCGTTAAAGCACTGTTTGTGCGTGCAGGTAACACACAAACATGCACAGAGAATTGGCATTGAAAACCGCTTACAATCAAAATGACCACTGAAGGTTTAGCTCAGTCCTGTATGCAAGAGTGGATCTGAGTGGGACTTGACTTGCTGCACACGATATATAATAGAGACGAGCTTATTTTGAGTTCTGCAGTGATGTGAAGCACGTAAGCATCGCTACACCTGTGCGCCAAACTCTGCTCTTATCACTCCAAACCTGCTGATTTTCTTGCTTCTGTGAAATTCACAATGAGATGTTAGGCAGAATGTTCAAGCGTCCGGTGATTTTCCATACAGTGATTATTGCTGGCAAGCTCAAAGGACAAAAAACAGGGTTTCTGCGGGCCTTAATTCACCCGTACACACAAAAGCAGGCCTTAAATTAGAGCTAAAAGGTCATGGCATTAAATGTTGCATGCATTGCAAAAAATAAATATCTTCCTCTGTCCTGTTTTCCAATATAAATATCTAAACATCTTTGATGCAATTACTCGAGATGCAAATGTAAAATGTTTATTCTTAAAACAAGAACAAATATTTCTCAATGAGTTATGAAATATCCCTTTGATTGGCAGATATTTGTTCTTGTTTTAATCATAAACTCACTTCATTTTGATCAATTTAATATTTTTTTTGTCATTATCAAACTCCAGTAAATGTATCTTGATTTAAGAATCTTATTTTGTTCTGGAAAACAAGACAATTATGCTGATGAAGAGCATCCCTTTAGTGCCGTGTGATCAGAAGGTACAGTAACATATTTATATATTCTAGTGGCTGGGAGAAGAGCGATTCAAGCTATTTTTGCTTTGTAAAACGAATTAAAAAGTGATGGATATCTTTTGTAAGTTGTATTTTCAAACTCTGGAGTGTTGCTAACAGAACGCATTGAGTTTTTCATTTAGAGAACCTCTACGTGGTCTTAAATGTACCTTCATAAAACCTGCAGAAACCCTGAAAAAGTACCACAAAAGCAACCCATACAAGTCATGCACTATAATCCAAGTCTTCCGAAGACTCTCGAGTATCACGTTTATCACACTTGCCAAGAGCATGAGAGAATCAGTGTTGTTTGGGTTCAACAACATCAAATTTGGTATGACTTAAGGCTGCAATCTTGAATTTAACACAAACTTTTAAAAGCTTAAAGGGACAGTTCACCCAGAAATGATAATTCTGTCATCATTTACTCCCCTGGTGTTGATCACACAGGTTTGGAACAACTTGAGGAAGAGTAAATGATGACAGAATTTTCATTTCTGGGTGAACCGTCCCTTTAACAGTATAAAACATCACCCTCTTCCAGCATGTGGAAAAGCATCTCCTTATTGTTTCACAGAACAGAAAATAAATCAAGACAAAATAGTTATTTCGGGTGAACTACCCCTTTGCATTATGAAGTTGATTTCTAAAATTTTAACTTGTACGTGTAAACTAGTTCAGACTGTAAAGTCTGATTAGAATATTTTTTTACAAATGCCCGTTAAAACACACACTGCAAAATTCCCATGAACGCACACCTGAACGCTGACCGGTCGATATTAATGTTGCTGTGCAACCGTAAACAGCTTAAAGTCATAGCTAATGGACTAAATTACCAGCCAGAAGTTGCTTTTCTTTTTACATTGTTATAATTATTCATAAATGTAGCTATTTATTGAACATTGGTGTCTTTTACAATATTGCTGCTGCCTCTATAAACACAATTTGTACATTCTGTTGTCTGGAATACCTGATTGTGATTGAATAATGGCAGCACTCGGTGATTTGAACATGTTTTAGTAATGACGCTAAAGTGAATAATTGATCCAGACAACCAGTTTCTCATATTCTGCACTTTCTTCACACAAATTAAAATAATTTCAACTTTTATGTCCATTTATTTATTTGGTAAGCGTCTAGGAATAATCGTTCTGGTTTATCCTGCTATAATGCCCAGCTGACTGCACATTATCCCACACTAAGTCAATCGACAATCTGCTTTGACCACGCTTAAAGAGGTTTGCTTTGTGTCAGACCACAGAACATCCCATAACCGTGGTAAAATCCTTCTAACATGGCCTCTCGTGGCTCATCGCTCGACTCTTAGCATCTTTAGACAGAGTTATCCAGCGGTTTATTCTGCCTGGACAGCACATGCTTCAGCTGAAAACATAAGCCGCTACTATTGAAATGGATTTGTAGAGTGAATTGCACATTATATAGCAGTGAATTATGTTTTAATAACAGGCTGGATTCAGCACAACGGCCAACCCTGTGTTGTGTTTACAATACGCTGAGATGTAATACTGAAGTCATCACAAGAATCAAAAAGAAAAACTAACAAAAAAAATCTGCATTCACGCAATTCTCAAACTGCAGGCATGAAAATCTCAGCACAAGCCCAATTCCACTTTTTTTCCTTTTTAAATAAAAGAATCTGATCAATACATCCATCTTTCATGACCGTCAGACTGTAAAGGTTATGGAAATTGAGCATTTATAAATGCTCTCCTCAGTGAAGTCCATTTGGATGTGTGTGTGTGTGTGTGTGTGTGTGTGCGCGTGTAGTGTGATGAGTATTGCCAGGTCATCCTTTCAAAGTTCATCCCTATAAAAAAAAACAAAAGAACAGAGAAAATAAAGTTACTATGGACATCAAAGATACACAAAACAACACCACTTATATGTGCATACTGTATACACACAACTCATGCAAAAATGTGTTTCAGCAATCTTGAAGATATCAAAGTATAGGCTGTGTTCAAACTACAAGCAATTAGTTTTTCAAATCCGATCTTTAGGACTGATAGTCTGCACTTCGCCTCTGATGGCAGAGTGGTGCAGGCATGACTTTGTAGGCCGAAACGCTGAAGCGAGTTGCATTTTAGCACTTCCGGGTCCATCATCCCGAAGCCAATGGGTTTTGTTTAAATGGCTGAAATAAGGTCTGTGGTGAACACAAGCTCAAGACACTTTCACGTTTTATTCTACAACATAAAATACATCAGTATTACCCCACTCGTGATGTTTTGAAGCTGTTACGTGTCTTGAAAAAGGCGGTTGCTAACAAGTGTCTAAATGGGACTAGAGGCTGTCGAGGAGATTAAACATCATCACACTGAACATGTAAACTCAGTCCATCGATATGCAAACTACTCTAACTCCAGCGGTCTGGAAACATGCTTTCAGATTAAAACTGAAAGAGTTGTCGGAAGCTTAGTGATGGTGATGTTGAATTCGTGAGACCGTGGTGTAGTTTATAGCCTACCTTTAACTTCTGGCGACTGCATTTAGGCTTCAAAATTCATAAAAGTTGTGTTCATCCATGATAATTATCTTGATGGACAAAACGTGCAAGTATCATAAACTTCAGTTGAACACAGAGCTTGTTTTTAGCGATAATCCAAAAGCCTATGGGAAAATCCTATTGGGTTTTTGTCGAGGGTGGTTAGAAAGTGGCGTCACACCTGCATCACTCTAGGATTCAGACAGTTCACTTGTACATGTATGGTGTATCTATATTAGGGCTGTCACTTTACATTCGAAAATTGATTGCACAATCGATCGGACCAACCAACACAAGTTTCGAAAACGAAAATAGGGAATTGATTTTAACGGCCTTTTCTCGGAGCGCGTCCAGCTCGTCACGACTGCAGGCTCTGACACACACACACACACATAACAGCAGATTATACTTCTGCATAATGTGTCTCTTTTTACTACAAAACTGTGAATTCTGCCGGTATTCAGACATGCACACAGATACAGATTCGGGCTACGGTCTACAATCGCCTTTGTTTGTCATCTCTAATGGTAAACACAGCCATGTTGAATCCGGCAGTGATGTTTCTCACTGATGTTATGGCAGTCCACTCTGATTATTGTTTTTCGAGAATGTTGCACTCCTGTTTGTCATTGTGCATGAAACTTCACGCCAATAAATCATCAGGAATATTTGCTGACTTGTGCGTCTCAAGCGCGGCGCGCCCTCTTTACGTTCGTCCTAATGCCTGTTAGTTGTCCGTGGATTTGCCCATATTTGGCGTTTAAAATGGAAACGTCTTTAGACATGGAAAATCGATTTTACAATCGATTCAATGAACTCTTATGTCTCAAAAATCGAACAGAATTTTTTCACAAAAGTGACAGCCCTAATCTATATTGGTCGCTATGATAATGATGTAGGCGACAACACGATGCCTGAAATGGTCAGTTCGGATGCATTTTTCCACTGCATTTGCATCATGTAACAAAGGATGCATTATTTTACTCATTCACTTCTACTGTAGATTAGACAGGACACACGTCACAATGGCAGTTGTCTAACAGGGTGGAAATTTGAAGGCTAAATTAGCTATTGATCTAGGGTCAATAACTATCCTCTCAAATTGTAACAACACTATAATCAATTCAGTTAAAATCGAACTGATTTCAGGAATGACTTTCGAGGCATTGAGTTTTAATTGATGTCATGGTTGGGTTAAAGCTGCCAATACTATATTTAATGAAAGATTTCACTGTGTATTTTGCTGTTCAGACTACAAAACCCTCACCAGATTTAAGTCTGATCTGCTTTTAAAAAAAATGGATTTGAGCCACCAGAGTGAACAAAGCCATAACGCCAAGTCTAAACAGGTTTTGAGTTGTTCATGCTTTCACGTCTCATCATTCAGAAAGCATTTTTGAGGGGAAAAACAAACAAACTCAAGCCCATTCCTGCAGTGATTTAAAACATTATAATATGATTTAAGGTCAAATCAGGGTGGAGGGTTAAAGTAAAAAAAAAAAGAAAACTGTGCAGCTGTTCATCATGGTATGGAGCAGCAAGACAGAGGTCAAGCGGCAAGCGCTCTGTCTGCTGCCCCGGACCACACGCTTCACCTGTGCCCTAGAAGAGAGAGGGGACAGAGGACAGAAGTCACTTCCACCTTGACCACTGCTTTTCTTTGTCTGTTAAAGGCACGTAGATCACGCCCATCAGTGGCTTCATTTTGGTACTGCCATCCTCCAGCTTGTCGTACTGCTCCAGCATCTGGTTCCCTCCTGCGGGGCCGACGGGCAGGATCAGACGCCCGCCTGGCTTCAGCTGGTCCAACAACTGCAACACACACACACACACACAGCCCTCTCAAGAACACGTCATACTTCACCCTAAAATCATTAGAAATATACAGTACAGGTCAAAAGTTTGGAAACATTAAGATTTTTTTATATTTTTGAAAGAAGTCTCTAATGCTTATCAAGGCTGCGTTTATTTGATCAAAAATACAGAAAAAAACAATATACTAAAATAATAGTTTTCTATTTGAATATACTTATAATATAATTTATTCCTGTGATGCAAAGCTGAATTTTCGCCCACATGATCGCCCCCACCTGTGCTTCATTAAGAAGAGAGAATGTAAGGCCCCGTTTACACGTACATGGTTATTTAAAAAAAAGGAGATATTTCCCTTCGGTTGTGGCCCTCGTTTACACGCAAACGGAGAATTCGCCTCTGAAAACGATTCTTTCTAAAAACTCCGGCCAGAGTGGAGATTTTGGAAAACTCTGTTTGCATGTAAACTGAGAAAAACTGAGTTTTAGGCAGTCAACGTCACAGTATGTGACAGAACTTGCACTGCGTCAAAGGTGCGACCTATATTTTCGTGATTCTGATTGGCTAACATGGGCTTGAGCTTCTCGTTACACTGCCACCTACAGGTTTGGCATGCTCTTGACAGCATATACACGGGTTTGTGTAAACGAACACTTTTCTGAAAACGGAGAGGGTGAGATGTCCGTTTATGAAAATAACCGGCCACGTGTAAACGTAGCCTAAGCAGAGCATAAGAAAGAAAGGGTGAGCTGGTTCTCCACTGCAGCAAATGCTAAGTGTGTTCTCTCCGTCTCTGCTTCTCCAGATTCAAGTGAGGATTGACCGATCAGCACTGGAAAGCCACAGACCCTTTTTCTGCACATCACTTCATCAACCCTTGAGCACAGAACTTCGAGGTGCACTGCAAATCAGTTTGGTTTGTGTCCTCATTCAACCCTCCACAAATGGGAATTACAAAAAATTCAAATGTCTGGAGGTGTTACAAAATGGACATTTTGTGGAAATACGTGCTTAATTGCCATGAAAAGAAAAAAAGAAAATCACAAAGCCGAAAATCTTCAAGGTCCTAAACAAGGCTTTATTTCCTTGATGCAAAATATAATGTCTTTCTTTTTTGTATTTCGGGGTGGAATAACGACATGGATGTGTTTTCCTTAAATTCTACCACACAGATCAAGACAGAAACCCACTGACTTCAAACAGAAATAAACTCACGTTTAGAACATTGTTGGCATACGCTAGACCTTAAAGGGATAGTTCACCCAAAAATGAACACTAATTATTCAGCTTGATAATAATTCTCCAAACCTGTATAACATCCTTTTTTTCTGGGGAACACAAACGAAAATATTTTTGGAAGTGGAAGTTTTGTAAATAAAATTGTGTTCCAAAGATGGAAAAATCCAGAACATGTCTCAGACGCAGGGAGAATAAATGATGACAGAATTGTAATATCTGGGTGATTTATTAAGTTCCTGCTTAAGGTGCAACAATGTCTTGGTATTAAAGTGTGTTTGTGATTCAAAGGAAACGTACTGCTTGTGGCACTGTGGGAGCTGCGGCTCCGACGTGTATGGCGTCATAAGGTGCTTCTTCTGGAAGGCCCATTCTTCCATCTCCAACTGCACACACACACACACACACTATTACACAACACCACAGCTGATAACGGTTCTGTTCTGTCCCTATAGTGTACTGCCTCCCTCTGAATATAACACACTGCTAAATGACAAAAATAAATAACTAGTCCCACACTTTTTTGGCAATTGCAATGACTATGAGAGAAAATCTGAGAAATGGATTTATGAAAATGTTAATAAAAAAGTGATTCATTTCTTTCCTAGCTACAAGTATTATTTTAATTTCTCAGTAAAATTTCGAACTTTCAGACAAACGTTTGGTCTCATTTTGTCCAAATGGAAATTGGGAGTATTTTTTTGGTCTTATTTCCAGAATACATTCATATCTGTGCTTATTAGTGGTTGTTTTTTCTCTGGTCTGCCAATACATGTATTCATTCACGTCTACATACAAAAAGCCCAGTGTTTGATCAGTTCAGTACACGTACAGTCGCAGCTGTAGGCTTAAGTCTAGTCTCAGACTAAAAAGCATGTTTGAGCTGTTTAACTGAAAGCAACTTGCACTGACAATCTTAAAATATGTCAGTTCCATTGTTTTGTCTCGAGATGCACACCAGTAATGTTTTTTGTTTCTAATGCACGTTTATAAAAGCTACTTAAGTGTCCTAATTGAACTAAGGCCTAATCCTGGCTTAATCTAAGCCCTGTCTGTGAAACCAGGCATATAATTTTCTGATGTTTAAACTAGGTTATAATATTAAATGAACTTAAACAGAAAAAAAAAAAACTGTTGGCCAATCAATATCAGTCAGAAATTACATTTTTCTGCATATCTAAAAAATGAACACATTATAAAGAACATGATGTAAAACAGTTGAGAGACCAAAGATGTGGACAAACCGAGGAGTCTGATTCTCCCTGAAGTGATCAAACTAGGGTCGTCCTTCTTTACATTAGTCTCTGAATCCTCCACCAGCTCCTTTATATGATCAATGCCAATCACCTTCCCCGTCGGCCCGACCTGTAACACACCACAACACATCCGCTGTAATGCACACACACTACGGGTCTCCAAACTGCCAGAAGTAAATACATGTAGGCATGAAATACATACACAATATTCATCCATATCTAATAGCAGAATTATTACATTGATTCATTTTTACATGAATCCCTTTCCCACTGCAGGAACTTTAAAGGAACTACTAAAAAATAGGTCTAGACAGACATACATGATGAACAAACCCAAAAAAGAAGAGTCACCAGCGTCCATATGCAAACCTGTTGTAGCTGTTAGTTACTCAGGCTAATTTTATACCACTAAATATGGAGAGGCATTCCAACAAGTGGACAAGCAGCGAGGTACAGTACAAGCTTTACCAAGCGTTTACTCCGTGGAGCAAATCCAGAGAGAATTGGCCAGGGTGCAGCGATTGTGGCTTCAGCAACGGCACCTGTAACTTTGATCGCTGTGTTATTAAACAAGTTAAAGGGATAGTTCACCCAAAAATGAAAATTAGCCCATGATTTACTCACCCTCAAACCATCCTAGGTGTTTATGACTTTATTCTTCCAGACGAATACAATCAGAGTTATATTAAAAAATGTACTGGCTCTTTCAAGCTTTATAATGAGAGTGTGGGTATTTTTTGGAGTCTATCAAAGTGCATCTATCCATCATAAAAGTGCTGAAAAAGAAAATATTGTGAAAGGCTTTGCTGCAAACATTTTCATGTTGGATAGCCGCAAATGTGGAACTTCATCGCTGAGGAAGCACGCAGAAACTGTGGTAACAAACCAAGCAGCTCTATCGAACAGTATTTTTCAAATTTAACACTGTTAAGTATGAGTGATGTGCAGGGCGTGTTTGAACCCAAAATTGTCTGATGTAGGCTAGACGAATTGCGTGGCATATAGTGTTGTAGCCATGTCTGTTCGATTGGTAAAATGTTATAAGGCACTCAGTTTTGTGGTAACGTTAGCCATGTTCTTCATGTATCAGCCTTTTGACAGCTTCGGCTGAAGTTGTCCTTGTGTTAATTGTTGTGTAATAACTTCTGTATGACCTGGCAATTAACATTTTTGTAATTGTGTCTATAATGTGATAGTCTAAACTGATTTTATTTCGGGTGCGGGTCGGGTATCGGTTCTATTTTAAGCGGGTCGGGTCGGGTGCGGATTTTAATTAGTGCTGCTGTCGGAAAACGGGTCGGATGCGGTTTTAAGCACTGCGGGTACGGGCGGGTGCGGGTTTACAAAATCGGACCCGTGCAGGACTCTGATTCACATTTAAAGCTTTATCGACTAAAATAACTAGCTTCCGGCAGACGCCCGGCCAACAAAAGTCGACTTAAGCCAAAAGAGTAACTCTGACTCTGCAACCCTCCATCATTTTGTTATGTTTTTGCTATTGTATCACGTGTAGAAAAAACAAAAACATGGTTCAGGAACCACATACACAAATATGTATTTATTTGTATGCATTTAAATTTATTTGTATGTACTTTTAATAATAAATATAGCAAAATGAAAGTAAAACGGAAAATAAAAAGGACTAAAACCAACTAGAATAAATAATTGAAAGAATAAAGAATGCAATAATATATAATTGTAGGAGTAAATAATTGTATTTAAGTCGTCAATAAGAAGAACTCAGAACTTAATTCTCTGAAAACAGAATAATTTTAAGTCTCTCCGTGTGTTGATTTCTTTCTGCAGGTTTGGTCCTCTGTACCACACACACACACACACACACACACACACTGTTTAACTGTTCTAATGTAGAAAGATCATTTATATGCTATGATTGTTTGAATTCTATTCCATTACAATTACTTTAACAGAAAAAGTGAAAATCCTCCTAAGCAATCCCATGTTTGCAATAGGAAGTGAAGTGACTCACCATTCTGGCGAAGCAGACGGACAGGATTCCCGAGCCGGATCCCACATCCAGAGCCTTCGCTCCCTCATACAGGTGATCGTGGAGGAGCTCGAGGGCGTATGCGTGCTGCAGCACACAGATGAGGGGTCGTCAGCGCCTCAAACAGGCCAACCACGGCTATCACAGATTATGAGAACTCACAACAGCAGTTTAACTTACCATATGAGGTGCACTGATTGTTGCTTGGTAACCTGTACGAAATTACAAAACAGACCTTCATGCCAAAAAGAAAACACATCAGCAGAATCACCAGACTAACACTGAGCACGCTTACATGCACGACGTACATCAGCTTATTGAATCGACCTGTCGTCAGGGTATACATGCAAACTGCAAATCAATAACCCGACACAACACTGTATCAATAAATCAGGTTATTTCCCCGTGGTGACGTCACAACGTAATAATTTGCGTATCTGACTCTGAGTATTTCATTTGTTATGTCGGTTGTGAAGTTAAATAAAGCATTAAAGACTGGAGAAGAGTATGTACAGTACAGGCCAAAAGTTTGGACACATTACTATTTTT
Source organism: Squalius cephalus (assembly GCA_022829025.1). Taxonomy (NCBI): domain Eukaryota; kingdom Metazoa; phylum Chordata; class Actinopteri; order Cypriniformes; family Leuciscidae; genus Squalius; species Squalius cephalus. Next base: position 37,860,972 of record CM040801.1, read on the forward strand.
AATGTTTTTGAAAGAAGTTTCTTCTGCTCATCAAGCCTGCATTTATTTGATCAAAAATACAGAAAAAAATGTAATATTGTGATATATTATTACAATTTAAAATAATTGGTTTTCAATTTATTATACTTTAAATTATCATTTATTTCGGTGATGCAAAGCTGAATTTTCAGGATCATTACTCCAGTCTATCACATGATCCTTTAGAAATCACTCTAATATGAGGATTCATTATCAAAGTTGGAAAGAGTTCTGCTGCTTAATATTTTTTCATAACCTGTGACACTTTTTTAGGATACTTTGATGAATAAAAAAAAGACAAAGAAAAAAGAAAAGAAAAAAAAAGAAGCAAATGTTTCAAGATAGAAATCTTTTATAACAACAACATACACTACTGGTCAGTAATTTGGGGTCAGTAATTTTTTTCTTTATTTTTTTTTAAATAAATCAATTTTATTCAGCAAGGATGTGTTAAATTGATAAAAAGTGATAATAAAGAAGATTTATCTTAAAAAAATTTTTTTATTATTTTGAATAAATGCAGTTCTTTTTAACCTTTTATTCATCAAATATATCAGGCAGCAGAACTGTGTCCAACACTCATAATAAATCAGAACATTAGAATGATTTCTAAAGGATCGTGTGATCGACTGGATGTCACATGTGACACTGAAGACTGGAGTAATGATCCTGAAAATTCAGCTTTGCATCACCGAAATAAATGATAATTTAAAGTATAATAAATTGAAAACCAATTATTTTAAATTGTAATAACATATCACAATATTACATTTTTTTCTGTATTTTTGATCAAATAAATGCAGGCTTGATGAGCAGAAGAAACTTCTTTCAAAAACATTAAAAATAGTAATGTGTCCAAACTTTTGGCCTGTACTGTATATATTATCCTCTCATGCAGTTACAGATGCAGGATTCTGACTGTAACGCTTCTACTTCTGCTTCTGCACGAGATTTCAAGGAAAGAGTGTGATCAAGAAAGAGTGAGTATGCGATATATCTCCTCCTCCCTTACTGCAACACTCTCGCTCTGTCTGGACGCACTTAAAGGTGCAGTATAATATTTCCCAAAGTCATTGCTGAACATTGTTGATATTTGAAATGAACCCAAACAAACACGCCCCTCTCTTCATTGCTCCGCCTCCAAAGTAGGGATAGGACGATTACCGGTTTCACTATAAACCACGATAAAATGTACTGACGGTTAGTATTATCGTTTAAAATGTAATTATCATTAAAACCGTGTTTGATTATCGTGATTTTAATAACTCACTGTAAATCCTGTCCAGCCAGCAACAATCGCAGGCGCAGCGTGTTTTTTTTTTTTTTATTCGAGAAGGAATGGCGGAAGACAGTGTCCGTGCTCGGGAGATTTTTCAGCCTTTTAAGAGGACCAAATCTGAGGTGTGGTCATATTTTGGCTTTAACAAAAGTCCTGAGTGAAACTTAAAGGAGAACTCGGCAACTCTAGCGAACTCTAGTCACTTCTTCGCTGATTTTTCCTTTTGTTGTCGCATGTTTTCCCCACAAGCTCCCCCTACAGCTGTGGGGGGGGGGGGGGTGTATATTTCACAACACGGACGTAAAAAACTCACTTGCGGCGGCCTCCTCCCCCTCTCTACCGCTGCTCATGTGCGTTTGTTTTGATCGGAGCAAGCCAACTGTATCGTGTGGAGCTATGTCTACCGGGGTGGGTAATCTGGTAATACATCATACATGCGTTTGTGTTTATGTCGAATTGCTGTAAAGCAATTCGTGTTTCGCGCTCGTTCTCGTTCTCGCTTCTCACGAGACTTCCAATTTCTATCTTGCCGGGACGGTAGTCCCCAAGTTGCAAGGTTGGTTTTCCGCCAGGGAACACTGGGGGGAGCGGGGAAAGTCACCAATATCACCAGCACAGGTTGTTTAACCATCCAAATGAATTCTAGACAGTTTTATTAAGTTAAAAAAAGTTACCAAGTTCTCCTTTAATCGAGGATGGTCACTACAATGGGGGGGAAACACTTCAAATCTGCCGAGTCGTCTTATGTGACCATCACCCACACATAAGTTCATATATTCCAAACTGTTTTTAGTGTGAGCATCAGTTCTTTTTGAACACTTTCATCTCGTTTTAACAAAACCGTGATAATATTGATAATCACGATAATTTTGGTCACTACAATCGTGATATAAAATTTTCATACCGTCCCATCCCTACTCCAAAGCTCACCCTCCAATCCTATCCGCCTCGCTCCGAGTCGGTCTTGAACCCTGATCGCTGACATGCGAGGCGACTGCACTAACAAGGACACTAAACGGTAAACACTGCGTTCTCTAGCAGTCGTGAGCCTGCACAACTCTCACTAGCTGGCCTCCGTTACACACGCAACGCAAGAGTGGATGTCTATTTATCGAAGCAGAAGTGCAACAAAATAATGCTTCACGGAAAATAAAGCGAAGATGTTGAACAAACGAGAAGGAAGCACGAAAAAATGGACATAGATACACGAGTAAATACAAACAAGAGTTGGTTGTTAGTTGCCAAGAGCACAGTAGCTCCAGACAAATGACCCTCAAACCCAGTGTTACTCAGTGTTACTCACATGTGGAGCGAATCAACGCAACTGTGTGTGTTTTCAGGCCTTCCTGCCTCTCTCTCTCCAGCGCTGGAAAGCTTTGCTAATATTAACACGGGTCCTAAAGCTTGTTCCTGATCATAACCCTTCATTTTCCAGTGATTTCTTCTGAGCTTTTCTCTTTTGTAATGTCTCTCGGCCATCTCTCTTTCTATAGTCTTTCTTCAGATCTCCCTCTTGCTCGCTCTCTCTCCACAGTCATACGCCCCCTAATGCTGATTGGCTACACGTTAGTTGTTATGTCGGTCCGACCAAATTTCAAATTTCAAGCAAATTTCAAATATTGCTTACCACACCATTAAATCCACAGTAAGGACGCGTTCCTGTCACACATCACACACACGCGCACTTCAATAAGCTGACAGAAAGCAGGATAATGCGTTTACATGCTGGGCGAAACACGTTTACATGATCATGTGGTTAAGAGCGTGCATGTAAACTCACTCAGTGTGTCGACAATTGAAAAACATCACATTGCTTTATAACAGATTGAAGATGTCAACACACAATCATCTTTATTAAAGGGGACCTATTATGCCCTTTTACGAAGACTTGATTCTGTTTTTGGGGTGTACTAGAATATGTTTTCAGGCTTCATTGTTCAAAAAAATTCATTATTTTTCACATATTTGACATTATTACAGCTCCTCTCTCCCCAGTCTGTTTTTCAATGAAGCCCCGCCTTCCGACATACGAAATGTGCTGTGACACCTTAGTAACCGTGATGACATCATCCATAGCAACAAGATCAACCCCGCCCTTTCTCTTAGCTTAAGACGACTTCTCTCTATTCCATAGTAAAGTTGGTCTCAGCTAGCCTGGTTAAAACCAGACCATTCTCAGTAGTAACTGAGTTATGGTCTGGCAAAGCTTCATTAATAACTCATTTCCAAAGGGGCGTCACCAACGGACGTCGCTCAAATGCCTCTGGGCGCAATTGGATAGACCAAAAACCAATCAGAGCGATCGGCATCGTGTAAAGTCATATCCCGCGTCCCAATTCGCCAAAGTTACACTACGCCATAAAAGTATGTACTCTTTTTGTGAAGAAAAGGTATTTACTTTTGAATGTGTAGCAAAAAAGTAGGCAAGCTTTGGGACATACTACTTCGTCATCTTTATCTTAATCATCTTGTCACAGTTAAAATCCTCTATTAAATCTAATTTAATTTCCTACCGTTTCGGAGAGAAATGTAGTAGCACGTTCATCTGCCAGTGGGTCTTTCATGGAGACTGTCCTCATGTGTTTGCAATTTGAATATAATAATGCATTTAAAAGTTGAACGGACGACGCTCAAATGCCTCTGGGCGCAATTGGATAGACCTAAAACCAATCAGAACGATCGTCATTGTGTAGAGCCGCCTCAACGTTTCTGATTGGTGCCGTGATTTCGACGGATTAGAAATGGGCTTGAATGAGCTCTTGGCCAGACTACTTGCAGAGCAAATCTAAATTTGCCGGAAGTTTGTCTGGGTTTTCCAAGGGTAGGTCTCAGCAGCTTTGTGAATAGGTTTTAAGAGAAAACTTTTACCTAAGAACATTAACTGCTATTTAGGAGAACTCTAGATAAAATGCTTTGTGAATACGGCCCCAGATACAGTAGCTATCCAATCAGAAAAAACACATGTAGTGTGTAAACAGGCCCTTTATTTCAGACAGACAGAGAAAATTAACTGGCTGAATTAGCTGTGCGTAGCAGCAAAAACAGAAACCGGGAGTTTCATCAATGGAAAATGAGTCTGAATGCACTTTGGCCACATTGGGCACTAGAAGTGTAGACTTTAATCAGAGCAATACAGCTGTAGATAACATGGTGTCAACAAAATGATAACTCTGTCTGGACTGGAACTTACCTATAGATTGTGGCGAGTCCATATATGGATTACATCTGGAGAAATGAGCACGGTCTGTGGCCAACATAACTTCATACACACGGTCCGATTTAATGATCCCATTCTCTGGACAAAAAACACAAACACATTCATATAGGTTATATAGGTTTATACCAGTTTAATTGTGCATGTATAAAGTACAAGCTTTTTTCAAGAGATTTCCAATGGGACTCATTTGCAGCTTCACAACACTTGGTGATTGTGTGAACAACATTCTTCAAAATATCTCCTTTTGTGTTCCTGATCTGATCTCAGTCAGTCACTAATTTGCGGTATCGGAAATACTGGAGCAACAAAACCTTGCGGCATGCCAGCAATCCTACGCCGGTATTCAAAACTTACTATTAATAACAGTCTGTGCCTATTTTAATATAGTAAATACTACACATTTACACTCACAGACGGAAGTTCTGAGACCTTAATATATATTTATTTAACTTAAATAACTTTTTTCAGAGACAAAATGTAGTTGTGCCAGGCTAACTATTGGGAAAAGTCCAATGGGGGTGAAAATGATATATTTAAGGCTAAAGGGGAAGTAGAACCGTAAACTGTTTTTTGCTGTTCTTAGTACCGTTCGTACCTACTTGATTACCTTTTTAATCCAAGTGACCTTAATAAATTACACAAACTGCACGGTGCAACCAAGAATTAAACATGTTCCAGCACATAATGGTGAGAGAAACAATCGACTTCCATTGGCAGGACAAGTCACAAGTTTAATTCTCAGGACTAGGAGTTTGTTCAAATCGCAAACCCTAAGTATCAGCGACAGTAACAGTGATACCTGAATTAGCAAGCACCACTAAATATAGCACACTTGACCTCAGGATAAAGCCAGGAGTTCAGGAGGACGGGTTACATGCCAAATGAGTATTATTAGTGTCTCTGGCCAATGTTCAACTGTGAGATTAGTTAAAAAATACTAATTAAATGCATGGATTAGATGCATTCAATCACAGAGATTGAGCCAAAAGTATACATTTATAAAACAAAATCATATTTTTGATTTCAGGAGAACTAAACATTACATAATAAATAATAAACGCAGCATTAATATTAAAGCTCAAAGTACTAAACTGGGTGACGTCATCATACAGTGACACGTGGTGTGCCACGCCCACTGAACGACTCCTCTATTAAAAACTGCACATGCGAGCATTAAACGACGAAACAAGAGTACAATAACTGTTTCTTGCTTTCTTATTGTATACAAACTACATATACCTGCAGGAACGAGTAAATTCTAGATTCAAGAGATAAACGCCAAAGGGTGCAACTATGTGAAGAAAACCCACAAAGATATCTTTGTTGCAAAATATGAACCGAAATGAGGCATAACACATTTACCACAGCCATTATATAAACAGAGCTGACGATTTGCATGTGGTTTGCTGAGTGACGAACACATATTAGACTGCTAGCAGCTAGCTAACAAAATGAAGAGCACTGAAGCACATCGTAAGTTTTAAACAGCTGTCGTGTGCTTGTCTGAAATAACAGCACACACACGCACGAACAACGGTGAGATGAAGTCATCCCATGCTATCCTCACACGCACAGCGCACTTTCCCCTCAGATGCAACGCAATGCTAGTTCACACAGAAACGCACTTTCCCTCAGCGCACTGAAGTAAACAAACCCCGTTACTAAGCGCAACGGCGAGCATGACTGCTTAATTGCTCTTTTGATCACGCAAGACGGGTTGGACTCACTGCGGAGGTTGTTGACGAGCTCCGCATGGCTCGCTCCTCCGGATTTCCACGCCATTACCGAACACACTCTGCGGATCAGGTAGAGTGCGGCTGTCAGCGCCGCGCCTGCGCACAACGCCCTTCCCACGACCGTTACCACTTCCAGAACCGATACGTCACCAGACATGTCCCGTTACTCCCGTAACGCTCTTAACGGCTCACCGCTGCGTCATTCATTCCGCACGGTCATGTTTTCGGCCGTATTATGAGCACATTTGTGTGCATTTTCGGGCTTGGCGACTCTAGATAGCGGTAGATTCGCTCTGCTCTGCGATACCAGCAGGAGGACAGCACGAGCGCATTATCAGGGTGACGTAAGGGATAATGATTTGGCACGTTTTCTAAATGCAAATCGAAATACATTTCTAAACTTTAATAGTGAAATGATGTCAATGAGAGCTATTGGCATAAGGGATTAATAAGGCGGAGTGTCTTCTTTCTTCTCAGTTTTTACATTTTATCAGTAAATAATACAGAAGTTCTGCGTATACGTCACTATAAGACAAAAAAAGTTTCCAAATTAACCTTTTTCATAGACTGTGATTACACGTTTTAATGGTCATCAGCATTGTACTTTTTTTTAAAATATATTTAAATGTTTTTAACACTAAACTTTTGTATTATATTAACTTTCCATCATCCACGATCTGACTGCTGTTATCAGTCTCTCTATTTTTTAAACTCTTTTTGAAAGTTGTGAGAACACTATTGTGGAGTTTTTCTTTTGCTATTTGAGCAAATGGGAACACAAAAAATATATTTAATGTTTTCTCTCATTCATCGCTGTAGAAGTTTACCCAACAATGACGACTTCCGCTTCCGAGAAACCCGGAAATGTGAAAATGTTCTATTTTATTTATCTTCGCTTCATGAAGCTTTACTTAAATGTAATAATAATATAATAATACCGTTAATAATAATAATAATAATAATAATACGTAAAAAATATTACATTATTAATGTGCCGTGGAAATCTAAAACTACTAGGGGAACTTATATTTTCTCTTTTTAAATTCTATTTTATAATAATAATACAAATATCTTCATTTTTAATCAGTTTAATATTAGTTTTTATCAAAACAAATCGCGTTTGACCCTCTGAGGCCGCCATACTAGGCGGACACAGGCGGAGGTGGCGGGATACGTTCTGCTACATGTGAAGCACGCTAAACTGATCAACAACACAACACAACACGGCACCAGTGAGACCCAATGGACTCCATCAACGCCAAGTACATCTCTCAGAAGATCAGCAAGACGCGCTGGCGGCCCGTGTCCGCGGCCTCGCTGCAGCAGCCGGAGCTGTTCGCCACGGGATCCTGGGACAACGAGGCGAGACCCAGCGCTAGTTCAGATGAGTTTCGCCACATATCTCACACACACACTGATGTTTCGGTGTTAATCGGCATTCGTTGTGTGTGTTTAGAATAACAAAGTGTCGATCTGGTCGGTGGGCGATCATGGAGTGTCAAACATGGATGGAGAGTTTGATGAAGAGCCTCAGTTACTGTGTGACTCCCAGCATGACGGAGACGTGCTGGACCTGCAGGTGAGGGTCAACACACACACACACACACACACACACACACACACACACACACACACTCTCACTCTCTCACTCACTCACTCACTCACTCACTCACTCACTCAAACAAACAGAGATCGGGTGCAGCTGTACCCTTCACTACTTTTTTTCTTTTTTTGTGGAAAATATTAACATTAAGAAAGATTTGAATGCAAGTACTCACTGGAAATAACCACTGTATCTCAAATTGGAGCTCAAACGCTTGCAAACATTACTGAATCACCTTTATAGCCACATATGTGCATCTCTTTTTATTATCTTGTGTAAATCTAAACTTAAAATGTAGGCCAGATCCTCCAGGGAGTCCTGCACTGGTCGTGTCCCGTACTCGCAGTTCTTAAAGTAAAAGTTCACTCAAAAATGAAAATTGTGTCGTCATTTACTCTCCCTCATTCGCAGGCCCGGATTAAGAGGACTTCGGGCCCTGGGGCTATAGCAACACCAAGGGCCCCCTTTCATCTGATTGCCACGCCACAGTCTTCTACCGCAATAAATATTTTTTTATTGTTATTAATCAATGTATTTAATTAATGTTTTTCTTTATCATTATTTATTATTATTATTATTGCACACTAAATAGTCAAGGCTATTTAACACATTAACCCTCTACTGCACAGATTTTGATGGAACATCATGATAAAAATTACTCCACATAATTTCTTGGTTCATTTTGGGAACATTTTATTGATAAAATATGTTTACCCCCTCCTCCATAAGTGCTATTTCTCTCATTTTTATCTAAAGGGACAAAGTAAGCATTAATAAAACATTTGCTTTCTAAAGCCCTATTCAGATGGTAATTGTTTCTCATGTGGATATCTGTAAAAAATTATTAATAGCCTACATTTACACTGCATTTACAATTACATAAATGCTATGATTGTTATTTTATTTAATATTTAAATATAAAATTATTTCTAATTATTATTTTTTATTTAAAGGGTACTTTAATTATGAACCTAAAACTCACAGTAGGTGGCGGCAAGTCACTGTCTTAATAAGCGAGTCATTCATTCAACCGATTTGTTCAAACGGCTGTTTGATTCAACGACGAAGCAAACGAGGAGTCAATGAATCATTAAATGAACCCATTCGTTCAAAACGCGGATTATTCAGTAACGAATCCCCACTATCAGTTCAGAGATTGTTTATGCTGTGGTTTCATTTTAGAATTTTCATTGGCGAAATGACGATAAACCAAAACGTAACTCTCAATGTTATTGGTCAACTCATTTATTGTTGCATAACATATAGCCTATATCACATTAGCAATTGTGCTGATATTTGGGGAAAACTGTGCTTTTACTTGTGTGATATATTTATTTTATATTATGTAATATTACAAATACAATAAGACAAAAACTCATCGGGGCAAAAATGCCCATATAGGATATTGGACCTTTATGTTCGTCAAAAAAACAGTAATTCGGCGGGGATTTTTACGCGGGTGGGTGGTGGGAGAAAAAACACGGACATTCTGGATTCAGACTGCAATAAAATCACCGACTATATAGCCCCTATAAATATTGAAAATACCTTGCGACTCCACGAGAAACAATTACCATCCAAATAGTGCTTAACTCATTAACTTACTTCAGCCGCTTGCTTACCTTCTTCGACATAAAACAAGCGGATCGGCGACGACGCAGGAGGGTGAAGCTAACTGTGGGCTGCTGCCTGGCACTGCACTCGGGGTCTTCCACGGTCACGGATGGAAGTTAACCAAAGTAGTTAGTTAGTTTAGGAATTTTTGCATCCCTTTTCTGCCTTTCGAGTTTGTTTTTCCTTTTTTGTGCACCACTATCACTTTTTTTCATCATTTTTGAACTCCCGCGAGCGATACATGTTCTACATGAAAGCATAACGAAAAGAGGCGTTTCCCAACATCATGGCGCAAATTGTAGAGTTAATTTGATTGGGCAGTGAATTATATCAGTCAGGCACATTTTCCAATAACTTCTTGTTATTTTATTATACACAAATCAACCACCTATGACTTGACAATCTCATTTCCTCCAGCCAATCACGGGCCCCCTAATCCCGCGGGCCCTGGGGCTTCAGCCCCACCTAGCCCTTATGTTAATCCGGCCCTGCTCATTCGTCGTTCCAACCCTGATAGAGTTTCTTTTTTCTGTTGATCACAAAAAAAGATATTTGGAAGAATGTCGGTAACCAGACAGTTGTGGGGCACCACTAACTTCCAGTGGAGCCTATTTGTTCTGGAAGTTAGTGTTGTCCCACAACTGTCTGGTTACCGACATTCTTCCAAATATCTTTTTTTGTGATCAACAGAAAAAAGAAACTTATACAGGTTTGGAACGACGAATGAGGGAGAGTAAATGATGACAGAATACATATTTTTGGGTGAACTGTCCCTTTAACAGAACACCCGTCCCGTTATTCGTCAGCAGCACTAATTTAATTCCCGTACCTGAACAGACCTGTTTGACATAAAGACTGTGACCCCGAACCGCACTCGCGTTAAAGGGGGGGTGAAATGCTCATTTTCACTCAATCTCCTGTTAATCTTGAGTACCTATAGAGTAATATTGCATCCTTCATATCTCCAAAAAGTCTTTTGTTTTATTAAATTTTTAACATAAAGATTGGCTGTACCGAGTCTTTCCGGAAAAAAACCGAGCGGCTGGGGGCGGGCCGTGTGGGCGAAGCTTAGCTGTGCTAACGCGCCGAGCTAACACACAGAGACATTTGTTCAACAAACAGTTTTACTCACCGTCCGGTTCCAACGCACGACCGCGAAACTTTATCATTGTGACTGCTCGATCCTTAAGCATTAGACGATCTGCAAATCCGTCGATATGGGCTTTGTTCATAAAACAATCATCGTCGAAATGCAGGGAACAACAGTCTTACACAACTCCGTTTATGCTCAGGAAAACAAACTCCATCCACGGGTTCCTTAACGCCGGGTTCTTTGGGAATCTGTGCAGGGTTGTCTTGCCCTGGCAACCAAAAACACACTTCTTTGGTGACATTGACTTCCCAAAAGCCGGGCAGGGCGCTTTGATGGCGAACTGCTTTCACTCTCTTGCTCTGGTCTAAGAGTGCGCGCGGCCGCGATCTTACCGGAGAAGTGCCCTTAGGACCCATATAAGGAAATTCCGCTCTATCTTACGTAAGACAGAGCCATACTCGAAAAAAACTTTCCGAAACTTGTGGCAAACCGGAAGGAGTATTTTTGGAACAAAAATACTCCTTCAAACGTACAACTTAGTTTTTGAAACTTTGTCCATGTTTAGCATGGGAATCCAACTCTTTACCAGTGTAAAAAACTCAGTATGCATGAAATAGCATTTCACCCCCCCTTTAAATCTACGACATCAGGTTAGCAAAAATTATCCAGCCGTCTCCATTGACTTTGCATTGCGAATCCCTCCTTGACATTTCTTGCTTTTAAAAAAAAGACAGAACAATGTCTAAAAGCTGCTGTGTGTACAGCAAACAAACTAAAAAACTCAGAACTAGGTTTTTATAAGCTCCCGAACCGTAAAAGCCAGCCTTTAAGGAGACAAAAGTGGAAGCAGGCAGTGAGACATGAAGCATCAGCAGAAGAATGGGTAAGTTGTGGGATCCTGACACTCAGTATGCACTAAAATACACTATGTGTGCAGTAAACATCTTGTCACTGGTAAGTCAAATATCCACATGTCAGTTTTATATATGATATTTCTTTAAGCTAAGCCGTCCCTGTCGCCGATTACGTTCCCCTCCAGCGGGCGGATGTTAGTTCTCAGAGTAATATGACATGTTGCGCTCTGCTTTTTTGGGTCGACAGCTTATAAAAACGTATTTCTGTTTTTTTTTGTTTTTTTTTTAAGCTTGTTTGCTGTACACCTCGTCACACAGCAGCTTTTAGACATTGTTTAGTTTTTTGTTATAAGTCAGAAATGAAAAGGAGGAGCTTCTCGCAGTGCAGAGTCAATGGAGATGTTGAGATGTTCCCAGGTTTAAATAAAAGAGGTTGGTAAATTTTGAAATGTATCTATTACAGTACTGTGCAAAAGTCTTAGGCATGTTAATACCACCCCCCCCAAACATTCTTTTTGCCATTAATTGTAATAATACAGTGAGATTTGTGTATGCACAAGGAGTCTGACAACAGCCGGTATGATCTGATCTCACCATCATCGAGTCCGTCTGTGATTACATGAAGAAACAGAAGAAACTGAGACAGACTAAATCCAGAAGAACTGCGGGAACGTCTCCGAGACGCTTGAAGAAACCTTCCTGCAAAGCTACTGGGAAAAGCACTGGCACTTGTGTTAAAATGCTGTAAAGTGAGAATGCTTTCAAAAATAAAATCACAAATTGAATTTATTTATGATTTAACTTCTATTAACTAATTCAAATCAATATATGGTGTAACGACCCTTTGTGTTTAAAACGGCTTTTGTCCAGGTACACTTGCGCATAGTTTCTCAGGAAGCTTTGTAGGAAGGTTTCTTCAAGCGTCTCGGAGACGTTCCCGCAGTTCTTCTGGATTTAGTCTGTCTCAGTTTCTTCTGTTTCTTCATGTAATCACAGACGGACTCGATGATGGTGAGATCAGATCAGACCGGCTGTTGTCAGACTCCTTGTGCATACACAAATCTCACTGGATTATTACAATTAATGGCAAAAATAATGTTTGGAAATGTAAACTGATATTTCCTACTGACACACTACAGCAAAAGATAGAAATAACTGACTTAAAACCATTTTTGGGGGGGGTATTAACATGCCTAAGACTTTTGCACAGTACTGTATATAAAACAAGTCGATAAGCAGTTAAATGTGTTAGTTCACACACAAAGAAAAGTTTAAGATTTTGCATAACATATTTAATTTACTTAAAATGGTAAATTTAATTTACAGACTGAAAAACCTTTTGTGCGTGAGAGAACCTGCACTAAACTTTTTCAAAGGCATTATGTATCGTATCGCGAGGTTCACTGTGATTCCCACCCCGACTCAACTCTGCATATCACGTTCTGATTAGAAAGCATTTTGCCGGTCTTCAGACTACAGCGTGTGAACACACACAAGCACAACGTAAATATTATTGCACCCGTTACATCAAATATTAGCGGCCCGCATGCAGGACTCTGTTTCAAGCCATGTTTTAAATCCGGTGTGTGATGCAGTGAGAAAAGAGAATGAGATCTTTAATTTGTGGACTAGTTTGAGATGAATTAAACTGTCATTTGCATAATCTGTGCAGTTTCTAGATCAAGACAGGCTCGTTTCTGCATCATCCAGTGGGGCTGTGACGATTTTCAGGCTTCAGTCTGACTGTCAGGTATTTGCTATATTTGTTTGTTTGGAATGATATTTGCATCATCTGACCAGTGTGAAAGCAGTGTGTGGTGATGTCCAGGCTCTGTCGTCGGCTCATGTGTGGGAGAGAGCTCATCAATACTCCTGTGATGACGCGCCCTGCACCTCAGTCGTGTGCAGAAGCCCTGAGATCGTGTCCGTGGGGGAAGACGGGCGAGTGATTCTCTACAAGGCAGATCAGACCGAAGTCGTGCGAGTTATTGGTGAGTGTTTTGTGGCTTTCTTTGTAGCACAGACAATCGAGGTGCACAATTCTGGATAAACTGAGAATCTCCCACGATTCTGAACAGACAACTAAACAAAATAACATGGAGTTTACTAGAGGTTCTGACAAAATGTTAATTGCTGCACTGCAGTGTATTTAAAGTGTTTAATTAATCTGAATGAATCATTGTTTCTTCTGTTGAACACAAAAGATATTTTAAAGAATGTTGGTATCCAGACCGTTGACGATAGCCATTGACTTCCATAGTATTATTTTTTTTCCTGTCAAATGTATAATTTAATTACTAGGGCACTATAAAATCCGTTTTATTTTTTCCCAAATTCCGTTTTTTTCCCCCCAAATTCCGTTTTTTCCGTTTTAATTTTTGGGAATTCAGTTGTTGTTTTTTACCCTTTACTGTTATTTTAGTCATAAAAAGAGTGCTTTTAATGTTAATGATTAAAATGTACACAAATAAAATAGGAATGACCTTAAATTTATTGAGATAACAAACATCACATTTACACAGTACTTTTCAGTAACAACTAAATATGAATGGTAATGAGCTTTATACTGTCCAGTTAAATAAATTATATTAGTTTATATAAGTTTAAATAAAAGTGTTCCATTAGCTTTTTCTTTCAAGTAAAAAAAATAGGACCAAAAAAAAAAAAACCTCTAATTTTCAGAGTTATACATAAAGTACTTATAAGAATCATCTTTTCCATAAAATACAGCAATTAGGGCCTGGGGTTGTGTTGCCTAGATTTGCTTCCCCCGGTCTACATTTTCCTCAGACATACGTTTTTCTCCCACACAAAAACAGAATTTTATTCCAAATATGTAAAATTCCGCGAAATTCCTCGTTAATTTGCCAATTCTGCGATTCCGTCCGCTATTCCGTGATTGCGGAAATTATAGGGCCCTAAATTACATTTGACCTTCAATGCATATGTGTTTTGAATCATGCAGTTAGGACTAATAGCACCGTGTTATTGTCTTTCAACAGAAAATGCAGATAGCAGTACAATTCATGCCGTGACGTTTCTGAGGACGACTGAAGTTCTCACTGTGAACTCCATCGGCCAGCTGAAGATGTGGGACTTCAGACAGCAGAGCGACAGTCCGGCACAGATTCTCTCTCTGTATGCTTCACTCTCACGAGATTAAGGAAACGTATTCAGATGAATCTTCGAATAAAAACTGCATTCTTATGAATTTCAAGAAAACACATCCATTCACATCAAAATCAAAGTAGAAAAAGAAATACCGTATTATTTTGCATGAAGAAATCGCTTATTTTTAGGACCAGTGAGTCATTTTCATTAATTTCCATGTTTTTATTTGCGCAATGTAAAAAAAAAAAAGCCACTCAATAGCCACACTCACAAATTACTGCATTACATTTTACAATTAATTGTAAATTAACATTTATACTTTAATAATTTTTTTTCTTAAAATGTTTTAACTTTTTAAGATAAGAAATTGCTTATTTGCCAGCATTTCGAGTCAGTCATATCAATATCAATAAGGCCTCGTTTACACTGCAGGTCTTGATGCCCAATTCTGATTTTTTACATTTATCTGATTTTTCTGACCGTCCATTTACAGGTTCTTTCAACTGTGACCCATATCCGATTCATGTGTTTACACATACTATCTGAAACATCGCGCATGCTTAAAGGGTTAAATTATCTTGCACAGATGGATGAACGCGGAATATGCTTGATGCTAGCTCTGCGATATATGCGAAGTTCGCCAAACATCACCATGATTATGAGGCGAAGGAGGACGAACAGTGCCATCATTGCACGTGTGCTACAGTTATTGTGTGTGAGAGAGATCTCAGGACTAGTGGGAGTGTATTGGCTTTAAATATTGCCTTTTATGAGGAGCAGTGGGTCCGAAATTTTGTTGTGTACAACAATATGTTGTGTCAACGTTTGTCCACATTCCTCTCCAGAAGTGCGTCGGGGTTTCTCTCGTTATTAAACCGCGGAGACGTTGCCTAATGCCTCAGAAAATCCGATCCGAAATCCGATCTGCCTGTTTACATGACAGTCGCATTGGCACATATCCGATTTATTTCCACATATGAATGAGGCCTGAAACCGATCTCGAAATATCCGAATGCATGCGTTTTTTTCCCCTGTTTACACTGTCATAGAATACATCGGATCTGTGTCACATATGAGCAAAAAATCTGAATTGGGTCACATTTCACTGACAGTGTAAACGAGGCCTAAGTGGCCCAATTTATCTGAATTCACTCTAGAAGATCTGAAAGTTAGACCATAAGCTGGTCCCTTTTCTGTTATCTTATTCTGTTTTCATATATTTTCTGTTCGTTTAGCACCGGGGACAGAGTGCCCTTGCACTGTGTGGATAAACACCCTAACCAGCAGCACATAGTGGCCACAGGAGGGCAGGACGGGATGCTGTGTATCTGGGACGTGAGACAGGGCAACACGCCCTTCTCTCTCATCGAGGCCCATTCAGCAGAAAGTCAGTACCCTTTCAATTACACAACATATGCTTGAGTTCTGTAAACACACATACTAGACGTTCAGAAGAATGCTCTTGAACTTAATGTCGACATGAAATGAAAATTCACCCTCTTTTCTGAATGCATGTTATGTGTCTTCTTTGTGAACATGTGTTTTCAATTGTCAACTCTGTTTCTCTGTTAATCATTGCGACAGGATGGAAATAAATAATTAACGTTAACCAATCATGGAGTTGATCATAGCCAGTGCTAATACTTAACGATTTTTGTGCTGTTATTTTCCAAAAATTATTTAATGTTCTGGATGATGTCATAAAGAGTAGGGGTGTAACAATATATCGCAATACAAAAATGCAGCAAAAGATGAGTTTTAGTGTCAGTATTACATTAAACTACTATATAATGTTGAATGTAATGTATAATAATGCAATGGGGGAATATGGGTCCTCCTGATAATGCCAAATGTGTTAAATGTTACCTGTTAAAATTGCTACACTTTTCACTACACTATTTTAAATATATCTAGTCGGTGACAGAGTTCAAGCATATTCGTCTAAAATAATTCAGTATTTTCAGCTTCAGAATCATGAATATTGTTATTCTGGTGTCTCTATTGTCCTGTGCTTTGGGTTTCCAGCACCAAGTCCAAGCCTATTCATTTACACACACAATGTAAAATCAAATTTAGCATTTTAATCAACAGTGCAATTTTTTGTTATCCTTTTATCATATGTCTTGGAGTATCACAATAATATCGTATTGTGAGTTCAGTCTCGTCATATGTACATCAGGGTATCGTGACACCCCTAATAAAGAGATAGAGATATAAAATAATATTAAACAGATATTACACAAAATATTACTGTAGGAATGACCTGATTCATGAATTCAGTTTGGTCTTAGCCAGTTTAACAATGAAAATTTGCAAGGAATCGGTATTATTAATTAGGAAAAAAGAAAATGGATTGTCATGTCATCTTGTCCTTCAAATTTAAAGGGATAGTTCACCCAAAAATGAAATTCTGTCAGTAATTACTCTCCCTCATGTTGTTCAACCCTGTAAGACCTTCGTTCATCTTCGGAACACAAATTAAGATATTTTTGATTAAATCTGAGAGTTGTCTCACTCCTCCATAGGCTTCTAAGGGACTGAAACTTGCTGGCCCAGAAAATGTATTAAAGACATCGTTAATATAGTCCAAGTGACTCCAGTGGCTCGATCTTAAGTTTATAAAGAGTTTTTTCACGTAGTGTAACTGCGCAGCGCTTCTGTGTTGTACGTCACACGCATCACACACATGACCAGCATCGGCCAATAGTGAGCCTACGTGGTGACGTATAACACAGATGCGCTGCACTGTTACACCATGTGAAAAAACTCGAGGCCCAGAGAGAAGAAAATGAATAGTGGAATAAAGTCATTATTTTTGTTTTGTTTTGCGCACAAAAAGTATTCCCGTCGTTTTATAAACTTAAGATTGAGCCACTGGAGTCACTTGGACTATATTAACGATCTCTTTAATACATTTTCTGGGCCAGCAAGTTTCAGTCCCTTAGAAGCCTATGGAGGAGTGAGACAACTCTCAGATTTCATCAAAAATATCTTCATTTGTGTTCCGAAGATGAACGAAGGTCTTACGGGGTTGGAACAACATGAGGGTGAGTAATTACTGACAGAATGTTCATTTTTGGGTGAACTAACCCTTTAAAGATGTCGTGGAAAATCCCAAAGAATACTTTACTCCTCTGGGGTCTAATGCGTGTGACACGAATTTCTTTATCACTGTATTACCCGCATACTGCACGATTCTTCAAACCGCACGTACACTGTACGCACATGCGCATTGATTTCTTTTTGCACTAATTAGAAATAACTAAATAAATGGAAAAGACAGAAACGCATGCGAGCTAAAACAGCAATGAATGGCTATGTGGATGAGAGATTGTGCGAAGAGGTCAGAAAGAATCTGCATTTACTCTACCCTAAGAGATTATAAAGATGCGGGGTGAGAGATTGCCCAGCACTGGTAGTGCAAGTTGTCGTAATGCGCATGTGTCGTCTGCTTGTGTGTATACTTTGTAGAAGTGTGTAAAAGTATACTTTGGGCTTAAATGTCAGAAACCTGATCATTCAATAACACTGGCAGTGATTCTGATCTGTTTTCTAGTGTGGGAAGTACATTTCCATCCATCAAACCCCAATCACTTGTTTACATGCTCAGAGGATGGGTCTCTGCTACACTGGGAGACGACTTCGGGATCAGACATGAGCACACTCCTACAGAGTAAGCCATAACTCCTTCACATCTATTATAATAATGAGAATTCTGTCTATATATCTGTCTGTCTATCTCTCCGTCTAATTTTTAGCTTAAATATTAGGTAACACTTTACAATAAGGTTCATTAAGTTAACATTAACCTTAGTTAACATGAACTAAGCATGAACAACACTTATACAGCATTAAATTAATCTTATAATTTCAATTTAATTTACTTGTATATTATTAAAACAAAGATTGTATTTGTTAACATTAGTTAATGCACCGTGAACTAACATGAACAAACAATGAACAGCTGGATTTTTATTAACTAAAATGAACAAAGATTAATAAATACTGTAACAAATGTATTGCTCATTGTTAGTTCATGTTAGTTAATACATCAACTAATGAACCTTATTGTAAAATGCTACCAAATATTTTAATAAATTGGATTCCTATCTGATTTAGAATGCATGTTGCATTTACACTTCACCACATAAATGTATCTCTAAACTAAAGTGTTGCGATGGTCTACCGCTTAGAGCGTGTGTTGGAAATGTAATTCCCCTGAAGATGAGTATCAGCTCCAGAGGCTTCCTGTGAACATTACTGTAACTACGCTAACTATGGCCTCAGTTTTGCCGTATCAGTTAAGAGTCCAATAATAACAGTCAAGAAGAACAATCTGATCAACCTGAACCACCTTCACAAGCACGACTTGTGCTGGACATTTCACAGTGGGAATTCTTTCATTGATACATCTTGCATTTCAGGTGTGATGTTATAACATCTGACCTGCATCAAATTGCATGTTTCAGAAAGCGGTCATTAGAGAAATGGTGAGAGCAAAAGGTTGTGGTTGTATACTGTAGAGTAGGGTTGGGCATTGTTTGGGCTTTTTATGATACTGGTGCCAAATCGACACTTTTAAAATGGTACTGGTGATACTTAAAGTGCCACAATACGATGATGGATGAGACTAAAGAATGCCTTTTTTATTGATTTTTTATTTTATTTTATTTAAATTGAACAATATATTAAAAGTTTAAAGTATACTTAAATATATAAATATAAGTAAATACAAAACAACAAATTTGCATAAATTCACAATAAAACCTAAGCCAACTAACCCAACTACAATAATTTAACACCAAATAACAGTTACAGTATTAAAAACAGGCATTAGTAGAGGAATACAAGTAACCGTGATATTAACATTTTTGTGTATTGAATGTTAAATAAGTGAATAATGATAACAAGACTGTGTTTATCATGGTGATTTATGCGATCTGTGTACCTGCGTCTGTCCTTCAGGTCGAATCATATATTCATAAACAGCAACAAAAAAAGTTTGCCATGTCCAAGGAAAGCGAAATCTTTGTCGTATCATCCTTTTAACATTTAAGGGTTTCTCCCATGAATGGCGTCAGCGCTGGTCAATGCATTAAATACCTATCGGATATATATAATTTTATTGTATTGTATTGTACATATTATAAATCCAAAAGCAAAACCGAAAAAAGAACTATAAAGGGAGTGAAAATGGCAAATGAGCCAATGATTGCTCCTCTGCAGACATCTACTGGTTATAGTCTACATATTTAAAGTGTTTTCCACCAGGTGACAGAAGTCCTCCACTAAAGTGTGGCACACTTTCTATGTTATCTCCATGCATGAAAACCTGAAATGTATATCATCTTTAATCATAATTTGACTGCTCAAATGTAGAGTTAAAAAAATAGTGTTTAAATCATTACGCTTGTTGAAAAAAAATATTAAAAAAATGTTATCCACATCTAGAAAATCACAGTAATATAAAGTTTGTCTATATTTTTATGAATATTAGCTATATTCAGCTTGGATGATGCACTCGACACTATCAGTGGCACAATAAAGAAAACCGCTGAAGAGATAATTGGCTTTAGAAGACATAAAAATGCTCCTTGGATCACAGATGAAGTCCTCTTGCTGGGTGATGAACGCCGAGATGTGGGCAAAAAGAAGAACAACAGCATTTTGTCTCCAGGGGCCGTATTCACAAAGCATTTTAAGGCTAAAAGTAGCTCCTAACTGGCGAATTTAGGAGCAACTCCTAAAAATAATGGGCGTGTCACTCCTAACTTTAGGACTCCTAATTTTTTTGACTAAGAGTAATTCACGAAGCGTTTTAGCCCTAAAAGTAGCACCTAAGCCTGGGACAGCTTAAAAGAAGTCGAGAGGACTCCTAACTCACTAAGACCTGTTCACAAACCGCTTTTTGTGGCATTTCACGTTGCGATGTTTTGAAATGCGTATGCGGCGCTACAGGAGCTTCCAATCGCGAGGGAACAATTTTGCATTGTAGGCATAACTAGGGATGCAATAACGCCACCAACAACAACCAAAACTAGGCTACTCATTGCATGTAAACTAATTGTAACGTTTCATTGTGAATCAAATTAAAATGTTCTTCTCTTTGCAAACGTAGGCAGAGGCATATAGTGACAGATTAGTTCAATAATGTTGCAAAGATATTGCATCAATCCATATGTTTCATTAGGCTACTAGGCTATTTGTTTTGCCTTACTCTTTATTCATTTAGGCTATTTATTCAGTTATTCATCATCTTCCGTCCTTCGCACTACTTGTGTAGCGCACGCATTCTCAGACCTGTCACCTGTCAATCATCATCGTAGGGGAGGTGTTTGAATCATTCCCGCGTTACAATCATCAGCCAATCAAGGTGGTCACTTCAGTCAAGCTCGTGCATGAGTAATGACGTCATCCATAGCAACGAAGACTCACTCTTAGTTTAGGAGTTGTCATTTTTCTTTACTAAGAGTAGGTCTGAAAGGCGTTGTGAATAACTTTTAAGAGAAAACTCCTAGCTAAAATATTTTAGTGTGATTTAGGAGTACTCCTAGTGGTAAGATAAAATGCTTTGTGAATACGGCCCCAGATCTCTTCAACATCTATCTGGAGCACATTAAGCGAGAGGCACTTAATTGGTCTGGAGAGCCACGGAGCATGTGTAAACAGCAGAACTATTAACAACTTACCATTTGCCGATGATATTGCTCTCTGACACAATTACGTAGACATGCTCAGGTCAGAGTCGACAATGTCAGCTCAAAGTATGGACAAGAGATAAGTGACTAAAATGGATGGGGATGCTGCTAAATACAAAATCTGAGAGAACAGTGAAAAATAGAAAAAAGGAAGGACTGCTGCTCCGAGGGAAGGAACTTGAGCACGCGGAAAGATTCAAGTATCTTGGAACGACTCTGACTGCAAACTGTGACTGCTCTACAGACATCTGGGGCCGTATTCACAAAGAATTTTAAGGCTAAAAGTAGCTCCTAACTGGCGAATTTAGGAGCAACTCCTAAAAATAATGGGCGTGTCACTCGTAACTTTAGGACTCCTAATTTTTGGACTAAGAGTAATTCACGAAGCATTTTAGCCCTAAAAGTAGCACCTAAGTCTGGGACAGCTTAAAAGAAGTCGAGAGGACTCCTAACTCACTAAGACCTTCACAAACCGCTTTTTGTGGCATTTCACGTTGCGATGTGTTGAAATGCGTATGCGGCGCTACAGGAGCTTCCAATCGCGAGGGAACAATTCTGCATTGTATGCATAACTAGGGATGCAATAACGCCACCAACAACAACCAAAACTAGGCTACTCATTGCATGTCAACTAATTGTAACGTTTCATTGTGAATCAAATTAAAATGTTCTTCTCTTTGCAAACGTAGGCAGAGGCATATAGTGACAGATTAATTCAATAATGTTGCAAAGATATTGCATCAATCCATATGTTTCATTAGGCTACTAGGCTATTTGTTTTGCCTTACTCTTTATTCATTTAGGCTATTTATTCAGTTATTCATCATCTTCCGTCCTTCGCACTACTTGTGTAGCGCACGCATTCTCAGACCTGTCACCTGTCACTCATCATCGTAGGGGAGGAGTTAGGAATCATTCACGCGTTACAATCATCAGCCAATCAAGGTGGTCACTTCAGTCAAGCTCGTGCATGAGTAATGACGTCATCCATAGCAACGAAGACTCACTCTTAGTTTAGGAGTTGTCATTTTTCTTTACTAAGAGTAGGTCTGAAAGGCGTTGTGAATAACTTCTAAGAGAAAACTCCTAGCTAAAATCTTTTAGTGCGATTTAGGAGTACTCCTAGTGGTAAGATAAAATGCTTTGTGAATACGGCCCCAGAATAAGAACAGCCACGGCCTTGAAAGTGATGAGCGATCTGGACTATATCTGGAAAAACAAAAACATCAAGAATGACACTGTACATATCCCTCACACCCCCGATTGCCTTGTACAGTTCCGAAGCATGGACGCTTGCTGAAGGGAAACAACTACTTGTATTCGAGATGGCAGCATTTAGAAGACTACTTGGTGTTTGCATCAGACAAGATGAGAAACGATGGCATCAGAAAGGCCCTCAATCAGATAAAACCGATTGTGCAAAAAGTACATGAAAGACAACACAAGTGGCTTCGTATGGATAAAAACGGGATTGCCAACATCGCATTGCACGGAAGAGTAAAAGGCACCACAAAAAGAGGACGTCCAAGAACAACGTGGATGTCATCAGTGCTGGCGAGATTCTCTAATGAGAATTGCGCTAGATAGAGACAGATGAGTTTAGCCTCGACTCATCCGAGAGCTTATGTTGAAGTGTAATAAACTGCAAGATTAATAATAATTAGCTGGTTATTTAAAATGATTAGAAATTCATTCAATATTCAGGGATTGACCTGATAGGTAGTGTAGAACCTACTGTACTCGTTTTGTTTATTGTATTTTTTTATCTTCATATAATTTTCTGTTTCCTGGTTTGTTTCAGGGGGCTGGAACAGCAGGATCATCTCGCATAGTGCCGTTCCACAAGCAGGGGAGAATGACTCAGTGGTCAGCGCCTGGCTTGCTGGGGACTCCAGCAAAAATAGACTGGAGGCGACTCATATGCTGCCCAGCCAGACACTGTCTGTCAACAGTCTTGATGTGCTTGAGCAGTGTTTAGTATGTGGGACTGATGGGGAGGCTGTGTACATCCACAGACAAGTTCCTGTTTGATCACTCGCCTAAAATGAGAATGCTTGGAATATTTTTGTATATTACATTTCTTTGTTCAATCGATTAAAACTAAACAAGAATTAAGTCATTAAAATTGCATTGTGTACAGTCTTTGTTTCATAAAAGTTATGTTGAATTACTCTTAA
This sequence comes from Squalius cephalus, assembly GCA_022829025.1. NCBI lineage: Eukaryota > Metazoa > Chordata > Actinopteri > Cypriniformes > Leuciscidae > Squalius > Squalius cephalus. The sequence goes on from CM040801.1 coordinate 37,884,372, forward strand.
GTTTTGGGTACAATAATAGGGACATAATAAATGTTTACCATATTTCTTGCAAAGTTACTTAATATAGAAGTAGTTTATTAAAAGCCAGTTTTTTACTTTGATGTTGAAATTATTGCATTAGCTTTGCAGAGCTATGATAGTAAGTGTTATCGTATGGCGTAGCCTTATGTGCACCTTTTCGAAAATGCAATAATGCATTGCATTTATGCAGACCACAACAGCTATTTTGTAATGAGTAACCTTCCCATGAGATGCTGATAAATGTATATATGCGGTTGATTTTCATCAATTAAGAATGAATATAATAAAGCTTTATTGCTTAAAGCTTCTAATGAAAGAAGTGAGGCTGATTAGTCACAAATGAGTTGGACAGAGATCATCATAATAAATATATCTGGATATCCAAAAACATTAATATATTTATACATATAATACAGTAGTAGTCATAACATGACAGATGGATTTAAAGTCCACTAAATGTCCAGTTGCAACAAAAGTAGCTGTCTATTTGTTAGCATTGTTGCAGCTTCTCCAATAATGAAAGTAATCAGACATATACCCCTGCTTACACTTTGCTTCTGTAGTGAACACCGCACTGCGCCTGTGCTGCAGTCTGGGCCGTCGCTAGTTTCCCCACAGGATTAAACCATGGGGCACTTTGAGAGCAAAATTAATGTTCCAACCCTATTTCAGTGCCAAATTGAACAGAGTAAGGAAAAAAGGTTTTCCATTCACTTGGACTTTAAAATGGATTCAAACGTCTTTTTAGTTGAATGAATGAATGAATGAATGAGGCATTTATATAGCGCTTTCATATGTACTACTGTACACCCAAAGCACTTTCCAATCATATCAGGGGTCTCTCCTCAACCACCACCAGTGTGCAGCATCCACTTGGATGATGCGACGGCAGCCACAGAACAACGGCGCCAGTGCGCTCACCACACACCAGCTATAGGTGGAGAGAGGAGAGAGAGTGATAGAGCCAATTCAATGTAACTAATGAACTAATGAGTTGTGACTAATGAATGCAATGATAATAATTTAATATCTAAAACCCCTCTGGTCATAGTAAATAATAATATTTTCAATAAATTACAATATGCTTCTACAATTGCCACTAGCAATAATAAATACAAAAATAAAATATTAATAACCAACTTGTAAGCAATAGGTCTCAGAAGCATTAGGCGAAGATGGAGAGGTAGGCAGAGATTCTTTCACAGCTCTACACAGCAGTCTTTTATCATCTGTTTTCACGAGCAGCAGCCTTAAGTTATACTTAATTATAATAACAGTATAGCAAAATTGCTGCCGTATTTCTAACAATGATGGGCTTAAGTATTAGTTCCACTTTGACACTTTTTCTCTATATAAAAGTTTTGTTTTTCATGTTTCTAAGATGACCGATGGCCGCATAAATGTTGCAAAGTTCCGGAAGTGACATCTACATATAAATACTGGATTTACTCTCAAAATTGCAATGATTCTTAGTGATAACCATAGCCATGGACATACAAAAAATGATGTGTCAAAATAGATGTTCATTAAGCAATGTAAATGCAGACTAATATATTAATAGAAAAATAAAATTATCAAAATATTTTTAAAATGCTGTTGCAATTATTTGTAAAGTAAAATCTTGTAAATCTCTCACTGTACAATGCTATACTTGTTATGGTGGTGCCTAGGAGCTGTTGCACACATTACTTCTGCACTTTACAAGAGCACCCTCAGTGATTTGATTCTGAAACCAGGCCTGATATAAACCCTTATCATAGGCCCCTTCTTGCTGTCCAGTTGTCCTTCGGGGGTCATTGTGTCATGGATTTTGGACATCAAACAAAATTGTTAATAATCTTGCACCTTCACCTTTGAAAGAATTTGTCTCTTTGCATGCTGAGAATATAAGACAAACAAGAGCTTCGGAGGCGGGGAACTGCATGAATGAGTTTCGGCTTCACCGCTGGTATAGGCTGCTTGAGGCTGACGCTGAAGCAGAAGGGCTTCCAGATGAGCGATGTCTAGAGCACTGAACTGCCAACACCTTATTTCACTCTGGCAAGCTGCGGCCAGATTTGAAGCTGTGGTATGAGCCCCCTGTCCCAGCCCTCATTTACCACCAGACACCAACTCCTGACCGGTTCTTCACCCATCGGTTGATGGTGTGGATGCCCTATCACCTGTGGAAGGTGAGGGTGTCCTGCCCAGATTGAGGCAAGAACCTGACGGGCTATGGTGTTCACAAGAGGGCTCGGAAGGTCCTGGACATCGACAGGTACTACCTGATGGTGAAGGAGACACTCAGGTGCACTGTGTGTTCTCTGAACTATCTGTCAACGAGTCAGACTGTCCGGGACCAGCTTGACCTGCCTCACCAGAAAATGTTCCGGCTGATCCTGACCCGAAAGTGAGTAAATCAGTGTAGAAAAGATGTTGATTGTGAAGACTTAAACCACTGAATTGACCCTTCAGTTAACATGTAACTAATCACAGCAACAATGTGTTTTCAGGTATGCCTGTGACATCCGTGTCATTAGGCTGCTTCGGGACCGGACGCTGGGCAACAGTCCAGCCAGACTGGTGAGGCAGTTAAAAGAGAACCACGGGGAGGAATGGCTGAATCGGTTGGCACACTATCTTGGGGAGTGTGCTGACTTTGTGGATCGACCCAGCCTCTTTCCGGTGGTCTGCCAGGAGCCTCCAGAGCCCATCGACATCCCCACCAGTCGTTGGCTGCTGTCCGTATACGGCAGGGACATCCTCTGCCGTATAGACCACATCAAGGCCAGCATCACGTCGACCTTCGGCACCATCTTAAAGATGGATTCCACCAAAAAGGTAATAAATAATCGGACTCTGTAATAGGCTTACATGTTCTTAAATACTGCCAGATAGACATTTTTTCTCAATCGCTTTGGCTCAATTCTCAAATGAGATTTTTCTCTCTTAAAACAATAAGTTCAGATCTCTGAATGTGTCGTTACATTTGTAAATTCCAGATCACAAAGAAGCTGGCTGGCCATGGACGGGGGACAGCACTCTGGGTGAGCTCCATTGGCAATGAGGTCGGCCAGATACTGACCAGTGTCCTGTCGGTGCAGGAGGGGCCAGGACTGAACAGGATGGTGACTGGTGTAATGGAGTGGTACCGCCAGGCAGCCGTTCCACCCCCAGTGCTGCTGTATGTGGACTGTGGCTGCTGCGTGAGTGAGGGGGCAACCAGCAAGCTGCAGTCCAGGTTTGGGCAATGGCCAGACCTCCACATACGGCTGGACATCTGGCACTTCATACGAAGGCTGGCCATGGGCTGCACCACCGATGCCCATCCCCTCTACCCAACCTTCATGGGATACCTGTCTGCCTGCATTTTTGAGTGGGATGCGGGGGACCTCAACCTGTTGCGGCTGGCCAAGAAACAGCAGCTGATACAGGAGGGTATGCCAGCTATCACTGACCTCCTGGTGGACAGGAGCATCAGTAAGAGGGACCTCAGCCTTTACTGCCGCAGGAGGACGCGCGGTGAGGAGGACACCATACGCCTCATTGACAGGCTGCTGCAGGAGCTGGGCGGGGCAAATGGGAGGGACCTTATGGGTGTGCCACACCTGGACCAAGTGCGCATGGAGCACATTTGGCGTGTGCAGAAACGCCATGTCAAGTGCATCCAGGACTTGCCAGAAGTGCCACTCTATACTGAGGTGGGCACCACCAAAAAGGCGGGAGTCGTCCTGACCCGGTATCGCTGTGCCAGAGGGTCCACATCCCTGGAATCTTTTCATTGCCACCTGAACAGGTTCATTCCAGGTTGGTGTCTCACATATATGATGTCTTACATAACTGCTATGCATTATTCAAATTGAAAGGCAAGTCATTTTACAGTGGTATAAATGTGTTGTTCTTCTTCAAGGAACCAGTGCCAATGCGCTGAATTTCCAGCTCTACCTCCTGGAAGACCTGAACAGGTGGAATCAGGATCGGGGGACTGCGGCAGTGACCAGCAAGCCAGCGTCCCTTCTCACCTACTCCGGGGATATGGCTCACTGCGTCAACACCAACAGCCTGAAGGTGTTTGGCCGGGCTTTTGTGCCAACTTTCAGGGCACCTGCCAAATACACTGGTATGTCTTACCCTTATCTGGCTACATTATACATTTAATTTGTGGGTTTTCAATGTTCCAACTAGAGATTGAGTCTATAATTTTATTATTCCCATTAACAAAGCCAACCATACACTGAGTCTGATTACAGTTGCATTCTATCTTGACAGAATGCTTTGAATATAATTAGTCATGTATGTGTGTGCTTTTTTTTCTTTTTCATAGGAGAGCTGCTTGGTGTTGACTATCTCCTGAGTCAGACTGAACAGCCCCTGGTGGTGAACCCCGACTCAGAGGAGACAGAGAACATGCTGGAGGAAGTGGACGAAGACGACGAGGGCTTCGGGGACGACGAGGGCTTCGGGGAAGACGAGACACATGACATTACTGTGTCAAGTCTCACTGATGACCCAAGCTTCTCTGTCTCCTCCTGCTTTATGCCTTCGTCTGAGTCTCTCTCCTCCTCCACGCCTGCTACCTTCTCTCAGCCTGCTGCCTCATCCACCATTGATGCTGCCCTGGCTGTTCCCTCCTACCAGCCTGTTGCTTCCACCCAGTCTGCTGCTTCCTCCACCCAGTCTGCCTCCTCCACCTGGCCTGCTGCCTCATTCATCCAGCCTGCTGCCTCCTCCACCCAGTCTGCTGTCTCCTATACACAGCCTGCTGCCTCATCCACCATGGCTGCTGCCCTGGCTGTTCCCTCCTACCAGCCTTTTGCCTCAACCCTTACTGCCTCCTCCTCCTCCACTCAGTCTGCTGCCTCCTCCACCCAGTCTGCTGTCTCCTATACACAGCCTGCTGCCTCATCCACCATGGCTGCTGCCCTGGCTGTTCCCTCCTACCAGCCTTTTGCCTCAACCCTTACTGCCTCCTCCTCCTCCACCCAGTCTGCTGCCTCCTCCACCCAGTCTGCTGTCTCCTCCATGCCGCAGCAAGGTGCCTCAGCATCTCATGATGCATCTGTGGTATGTAAATACTTTGTTAAATGTGCACTGATCTATATAATGACTGGATTGTTCATGACGTAATAAAAAAAGCCACTGTGCTGCCATATTGGTATTCCCTAGAATTCCTTCACAATCAATTGAATTAATAGGAAAGCATCTGTTTTAATGTGAAAACATTACCAGTTGTTTAATGTGAAAACATTACCATTGCTGACTGTAAATTATTGTCACCGTCTGCTGACATTTTAGAATGCAATAATCAATCCTGGCATTTATATAGACCAGTGTATATGTCTCTGTCTTTTGTCCCACTTCACTGTCCTCATATTGTTGCTCATATCTTTATTTTTTTCAGGCTGTGGATGACTTTGGTGTACCCGGCCTGGATAGAGTCGACAGCCTGGCGGAGTGTCTTGTGGAGCTCAGGAACCATCCCTCTCTGGCACTCACCAACCAGCAGGTCAGGATCATTCAACTTTTTCTACTTTCCCTCTTTGACTTGTCATACATGTTTACACTTGTTTTGTTTTGTATTTCTCATTTGCTCTGTATGATATGCTCTTCTCTGCTTAGGTGAGCAATATTGTTGCTCTTTGGCAGAACCTGCTGGACTACGACAAGCGGAGAGTCGTGTTTTCTTCCAGACACAAGAGCAGGCTGGATACTGGGAGGTTCAG
>CM040801.1:37902594-37907594 GCA_022829025.1 Squalius cephalus
AGGAGGCCTGTGTTCCAGAGAGATCCTGCTCAAAACTCCTTTTAAAACACCATCAGGCATCTGTGGTGTGTGGATGGAATGTTCATGTTTTGTTCCAAGTGGTGGAGGAAGCCTGTGTTCCAAAGAGGTCCTGTTCAAAACTCCTTTTAAATCACTATCGAGCATCTGTGGTGTGTGGACGGAATGATCATGTTTTGTTCCAAGTGGTGGAGGAGGCCTGTGTTCCAAAGAGGTCCTGCTCAAAACTCTTTTTAAATCACCATCGAGCATCTGTGGTGTGTGGACGGAATGATCATGTTTTGTTCCAAGTGGTGGAGGAGGCCTGTGTTCCAAAGAGGTCCTGTCCAAAACCCATTTCCAACTTCCGACTGTGACCGAATGCTCTCAGACATGAGGCCAATCGATTTGCGAAATGTGAGGCTGATAAAATCTGCGACCAGCCCGAAGCGAAACCCTGCACCCGCCCGGCTAGCTCAGTCGGTAGAGCATGAGACTCTTAATCTCAGGGTCGTGGGTTCGAGCCCCACGTTGGGCGTATCTATTAGCTATCTCTCTTCCCAACGGGGTCACGCTTTCCAACTGCAAACCAGCGCTAGAGGAAAACGAGTTCATCTTTGCCGGAAACGTCCAATTGTGCTTTTTTATAACCTGACCCAGTGGCTGGCTTACCGCCGGTCTCTGTGGCGCAATCGGTTAGCGCGTTCGGCTGTTAACCGAAAGGTTGGTGGTTCGAGCCCACCCAGGGACGTAGGATGTTTTTCCGTGTCATGTTGCCACCTAACCACTAACACAGACGGAGAATTTAGCACACGTGTCCACTAGCACATGCGTGTCATTTAGGATGCATGACACAACATTCTGTGCCCCTTTTAGAATTTACAGCTTCGTCGGTTTCCTTGTGTTGTGTCCTTGTGGATAGAATGATTATGTTTTGTTCCAAGTGGTAGAGGAGGCCTGTGTTCCAGAGAGATCCTGCTCAAAACTCCTTTTAAAACACCATCAGGCATCTGTGGTGTGTGGACGGAATGTTCATGTTTTGTTCCAAGTGGTGGAGAAGGCCTGTGTTCCACAGAGGTCCTGTTCAAAACTCCTTTTAAATCACCATCAAGCATCTGTGGTGTGTGGACGGAATGATCATGTTTTGTTCCAAGTGGTGGAGGAGGCCTGTGTTCCAGAGAGGTCCTGCTCAAAACTCCTTTTAAATCACCATCGAGCATCTGTGGTGTGTGGACGGAATGATCATGTTTTGTTCCAAGTGGTGGAGGAGGCCTGTGTTCCAAAGAGGTCCTGCTCAAAACTCTTTTTAAATCACCATCGAGCATCTGTGGTGTGTGGACGGAATGATCATGTTTTGTTCCAAGTGGTGGAGGAGGCCTGTGTTCCAAAGAGGTCCTGTCCAAAACCCATTTCCAACTTCCGACTGTGACCGAATGCTCTCAGACATGAGGCCAATCGATTTGCGAAATGTGAGGCTGATAAAATCTGCGACCAGCCCGAAGCGAAACCCTGCACCCGCCCGGCTAGCTCAGTCGGTAGAGCATGAGACTCTTAATCTCAGGGTCGTGGGTTCGAGCCCCACGTTGGGCGTATCTATTAGCTATCTCTCTTCCCAACAGGGTCACGCTTTCCAACTGCAACCAGCGCTAGAGGAAAACGAGTTCATCTTTGCCGGAAACGTCCAATTGTGCTTTTTTATAACCTGACCCAGTGGCTGGCTTACCGCTGGTCTCTGTGGCGCAATCGGTTAGCGCGTTCGGCTGTTAACCGAAAGGTTGGTGGTTCGAGCCCACCCAGGGACGTAGGATGTTTTTCAGTGTCATGTTGCCACCTAACCACTAACACAGACGGAGAATTTAGCACACGTGTCCACTAGCACATGCGTGTCATTTAGGATGCATGACACAACATTCTGTGGCCCTTTTAGAATTTACAGCTTCGTCGGTTTCCTTGTGTTGTGTCCTTGTGGATAGAATGATTATGTTTTGTTCCAAGTGGTAGAGGAGGCCTGTGTTCCAGAGAGATCCTGCTCAAAACTCCTTTTAAAACACCATCAGGCATCTGTGGTGTGTGGATGGAATGTTCATGTTTTGTTCCAAGTGGTAGAGGAGGCCTGTGTTCCAGAGAGATCCTGCTCAAAACTCCTTTTAAAACACCATCAGGCATCTGTGGTGTGTGGATGGAATGTTCATGTTTTGTTCCAAGTGGTGGAGGAAGCCTGTGTTCCAAAGAGGTCCTGTTCAAAACTCCTTTTAAATCACTATCGAGCATCTGTGGTGTGTGGACGGAATGATCATGTTTTGTTCCAAGTGGTGGAGGAGGCCTGTGTTCCAAAGAGGTCCTGCTCAAAACTCTTTTTAAATCACCATCGAGCATCTGTGGTGTGTGGACGGAATGATCATGTTTTGTTCCAAGTGGTGGAGGAGGCCTGTGTTCCAAAGAGGTCCTGTCCAAAACCCATTTCCAACTTCCGACTGTGACCGAATGCTCTCAGACATGAGGCCAATCGATTTGCGAAATGTGAGGCTGATAAAATCTGCGACCAGCCCGAAGCGAAACCCTGCACCCGCCCGGCTAGCTCAGTCGGTAGAGCATGAGACTCTTAATCTCAGGGTCGTGGGTTCGAGCCCCACGTTGGGCGTATCTATTAGCTATCTCTCTTCCCAACGGGGTCACGCTTTCCAACTGCAAACCAGCGCTAGAGGAAAACGAGTTCATCTTTGCCGGAAACGTCCAATTGTGCTTTTTTATAACCTGACCCAGTGGCTGGCTTACCGCCGGTCTCTGTGGCGCAATCGGTTAGCGCGTTCGGCTGTTAACCGAAAGGTTGGTGGTTCGAGCCCACCCAGGGACGTAGGATGTTTTTCCGTGTCATGTTGCCACCTAACCACTAACACAGACGGAGAATTTAGCACACGTGTCCACTAGCACATGCGTGTCATTTAGGATGCATGACACAACATTCTGTGCCCCTTTTAGAATTTACAGCTTCGTCGGTTTCCTTGTGTTGTGTCCTTGTGGATAGAATGATTATGTTTTGTTCCAAGTGGTAGAGGAGGCCTGTGTTCCAGAGAGATCCTGCTCAAAACTCCTTTTAAAACACCATCAGGCATCTGTGGTGTGTGGATGGAATGTTCATGTTTTGTTCCAAGTGGTGGAGAAGGCCTGTGTTCCACAGAGGTCCTGTTCAAAACTCCTTTTAAATCACCATCAAGCATCTGTGGTGTGTGGACGGAATGATCATGTTTTGTTCCAAGTGGTGGAGGAGGCCTGTGTTCCAAAGAGGTCCTGTTCAAAACTCCTTTTAAATCACCATCAAGCATCTGTGGTGTGTGGACGGAATGATCATGTTTTGTTCCAAGTGGTAGAGGAGGCCTGTGTTCCAGAGAGATCCTGCTCAAAACTCCTTTTAAAACACCATCGAGCATCTGTGGTGTGTGGATGGAATGTTCGTGTTTTGTTCCAAGTGGTGGAGGAGGCCTGTGTTCCAGAGAGGTCCTGCTCAAAACTCCTTTTAAATCACCATCGAGCATCTGTGGTGTGTGGACGGAATGATCATGTTTTGTTCCAAGTGGTGGAGGAGGCCTGTGTTCCAAAGAGGTCCTGCTCAAAACTCTTTTTAAATCACCATCGAGCATCTGTGGTGTGTGGACGGAATGATCATGTTTTGTTCCAAGTGGTGGAGGAGGCCTGTGTTCCAAAGAGGTCCTGTCCAAAACCCATTTCCAACTTCCGACTGTGACCGAATGCTCTCAGACATGAGGCCAATCGATTTGCGAAATGTGAGGCTGATAAAATCTGCGACCAGCCCGAAGCGAAACCCTGCACCCGCCCGGCTAGCTCAGTCGGTAGAGCATGAGACTCTTAATCTCAGGGTCGTGGGTTCGAGCCCCACGTTGGGCGTATCTATTAGCTATCTCTCTTCCCAACAGGGTCACGCTTTCCAACTGCAACCAGCGCTAGAGGAAAACGAGTTCATCTTTGCCGGAAACGTCCAATTGTGCTTTTTTATAACCTGACCCAGTGGCTGGCTTACCGCTGGTCTCTGTGGCGCAATCGGTTAGCGCGTTCGGCTGTTAACCGAAAGGTTGGTGGTTCGAGCCCACCCAGGGACGTAGGATGTTTTTCAGTGTCATGTTGCCACCTAACCACTAACACAGACGGAGAATTTAGCACACGTGTCCACTAGCACATGCGTGTCATTTAGGATGCATGACACAACATTCTGTGGCCCTTTTAGAATTTACAGCTTCGTCGGTTTCCTTGTGTTGTGTCCTTGTGGATAGAATGATTATGTTTTGTTCCAAGTGGTAGAGGAGGCCTGTGTTCCAGAGAGATCCTGCTCAAAACTCCTTTTAAAACACCATCAGGCATCTGTGGTGTGTGGATGGAATGTTCATGTTTTGTTCCAAGTGGTAGAGGAGGCCTGTGTTCCAGAGAGATCCTGCTCAAAACTCCTTTTAAAACACCATCAGGCATCTGTGGTGTGTGGATGGAATGTTCATGTTTTGTTCCAAGTGGTGGAGGAAGCCTGTGTTCCAAAGAGGTCCTGTTCAAAACTCCTTTTAAATCACTATCGAGCATCTGTGGTGTGTGGACGGAATGATCATGTTTTGTTCCAAGTGGTGGAGGAGGCCTGTGTTCCAAAGAGGTCCTGCTCAAAACTCTTTTTAAATCACCATCGAGCATCTGTGGTGTGTGGACGGAATGATCATGTTTTGTTCCAAGTGGTGGAGGAGGCCTGTGTTCCAAAGAGGTCCTGTCCAAAACCCATTTCCAACTTCCGACTGTGACCGAATGCTCTCAGACATGAGGCCAATCGATTTGCGAAATGTGAGGCTGATAAAATCTGCGACCAGCCCGAAGCGAAACCCTGCACCCGCCCGGCTAGCTCAGTCGGTAGAGCATGAGACTCTTAATCTCAGGGTCGTGGGTTCGAGCCCCACGTTGGGCGTATCTATTAGCTATCTCTCTTCCCAACGGGGTCACGCTTTCCAACTGCA